>PVKC010002767.1:0-41747 GCA_004027635.1 Crocidura indochinensis
AGGCAAACGCCTTACCTCCATGCTATCTCCCGGGCCCCAGAAATCGCTTCTGGCTTGGGGGACCATATGGGATGCCTTGGTATGTCCTAGGTCAGCGCATGCAAGGCAAATGCCCTCCTGCTTGAGCCACTGCTCCAGCCCCAGATCTACTTCTTTATGTTTCTCTGGGCCAGCTTAAGACTTCCAGACATGCACAGAAAGGGTCTGTGGGTGGGGAGGCAGAGGAGAGCAATCCTTGGTTCCATAGAAGAGGAGGTTCATCTATTGAATAAAGTACTTGGGTTGGACCTGAAATCCTAAAGATTAATTCCTTTTTAATTTGCCTCCTTTATTTTAATATTAACTCAGTTAGAAATTTTGTCAGGAGGAATAGCTAAGAGATATAGCATAAATCCAGCTGGATCAGAGAGCACATTAAAAATGCAGTTCTATTATCTTAAAAGCAGAAATACAATTAGAGCAGTCATGTAAAATGAAGAGAAATTACCAGAAAAATATTTTAAAGGCCTGGGCAAAATGATAAAAAGTTTTATATCATTAAATTTCTAATACATAGGATAAAAATATGCCTTTAGATCTTTCAAATACTTCCCCATTGCCCCCTAAATTATCATTTTCACTTGGCTTTTCTACTCCACTTGCATAATTTACTTTCATGCTAATTTCTTCCTTTCTTCACCCAAGAAACATATATTTTGGCAAATATGGTATTTATAACAAATCCATACAAAGTATCTGTGTTTTGGGTGGATACTTAAAATTATTTGGAGAGAGCATTTTATTCTACTAAACATACTATCTAACTCTGATGGTTCATCCAAATAATAGCTGTATCAATTTTCCACAATTTTATATTAATATGCATACAAAAAATTAAAATAAGAGCCTGAATGGTACCAGGTATACTGTCCTCCTTTGCAAAACCAAAATATACTAGACTAATCTTAAGTCTCTGCCCCAAGATTTCACAGTTGGGTATGAGTAAGGAAAAAAAATAATGATAATGACTCATCTGTTTAGATTTGATAAAGGAGGCCACAGAGAACCCTTAGAGATTATGGAAGTGGTGTCTCCAGCTATCTTGGGAATTTGTAGGTGAGGCTGAATAAGAATCAATAAGTGGATAGTGCATTGCAGCCAAAGAGTCATAATGAAACATAAAACAAAATAATTTGGTCACAGGTAGCCAACTTAAGCTTTGAAAATTATGTGCCACCGGATAAAACCAGACTGCTACCTAGTTTTGTAAGTAAAATTTTGTTTGAAAAACAATTTTATCCACCCCTTTACATATTGGTTGCTTATATGCTATCTGACCCTTATTAAAAAAGTTGTGATTCCTGGTATAGAATATTTGGAGTCGAATCTACACTTATTGCTCATGAATAATTATAACTTAACCTTTGGATGTCATGTGACAGACCTCTAAGTATCTACCATTCCATTTCTAAAAGTGAGCATTCAAGCCAATTAAAGATTCTGTTGCTAAATGAGTTTGGAAATTTTCAGTAAAATTAAAAGAGTTCATTTCTTAGAACTTCTCAGGTATCTTAAGATATCAATGTACAATTTTAAAATAGAGAAAATAGAATTTCCCAAAGCCATTTGTTTAAAAAAAAGCATTTTGCAGAGAACCTCATTTTTGCAGGAAATAATTATATCATAATTATTTCTTTTTTTTTCTATTACAAAGAATCTGTCGGGACAAAACAGAGCTTTTAAATTCCTGAACTCCGTAAGCCATTTAGAAAAACTAAATGTCTGAACATACAAGAATTATAATTTCCCTTAATTTTTCCATTTCCCCCCTTCCAAACCAATGGACTCACATTGCTTCATCAAATTTTGGAATTCCAACATTAATGAACAGAACCTTCAAGAAGACTCAAAAGACTCAAATTTCTCCAGCCTTTTAGGCAATAGTTGGACCTCTACCTAAAGTCCTCAGGGTAAAAATGTAAAAGCATAATATAAACTAACGCTGCTCCAGGTGGACTTTGTCTGAGAGTCAAACTTAGACATTGTTTTCCTCACATGGAAATAAAAATGGAAGTCACTGGGATTCTCACCTCAGAATATTGCTGACAGAGACAGACACTGCAGCCTTCTGCTAATAGCGACAGAAACCTCAGAATCCTGTTCCCCAGAAACCTTTTCTTCGTTCTCGCCCACATTCACTGCACTGAATCAAAAGAAATGTAAGCCAGAAGAGATGGGATGGGTTGAGAACACACAAAGCATGCTTAGGAGAAAGGCGTATCTCTCCAAATGGATTTGCATTCATTGGATGGAATCATAACAGATGTAAAAGATAAAGTGTTTCTGGGGGCCGGGCGGTGGCGCTGGTGGTAAGGTGCCTGCCTTGCCTGCGCTAACCTAGGATGGACTGCGGTTCGATCCCCCGGTTCCCCATGTGGTCCCCCCTGCCTGCCAGGAGAGACTTCTGAGCATATAGCCAGGAGCTATATAACCCTTGAGCGTCACCGGGTGTGGCCCAAAAACCAAAAAAAAAAGATAAAGTGTTTCTATCATGAAGGTTCACTTTCTATTTCATGCAGGGGCTGCCCACAAGAACAAGTGAATGATAAGGAGAGCACTGATCTAGGAGGAATGCTGCCACAGCCTGGCTTAGGAACACCAAGAGTATTGTGATAATGAGGTAGTAATCCAGACATTAGACCTTATTTCTCTGTCTCTAACATAGAAGTGTGTGTGTGTGTGGGGGGGGGGGAGTAATAACCTAAGGACTCAGTACAGAGCTTGGCACATAATGAGTTGCAGAACTACTTGGTACACTAAAATATGTAAAAAGTACATTTTACCTATGTAAAATAGGTGAAAATTAAAGTGATTATTATTACAATCATAGAATGGGTGGTACACTCAAATAGGTAACTACATAAATACCATATCCTGGAGATATGACAAGATCAAGGCCACACCTTCACTCAAGGTTTTTCTTTTTTTATATCATTATTTAAACACCTTGATTACAAATATAATTGTAATTGGGTTTCAGTCACCGGTGCAACATTCCCCGTGCAATGTTCCAAACTCAAGGTTTAACTTATGGGAGACAGACTATCAGGTGGAATCACTCAGGGCTCTGGCTTTCCCCTTCCAGTCTGAATCTCTGATGTCTTCATTTCTCCAGATGTAAAAAGGTTCTTGTCTCCTGAATTCAAAGACTCTGAGGGCCTCATGTTCTCGGGTTCATGTCAATTATGCCACTTTTGAGTTTGACCTCTGACAACTAAAGCTCATCTATGGTAATCAGCAAGGCACAGAGGCAGACTCTTCAAACAAGTAAGTGTGACCTTATCGTGGAAATTCCTCGTTCCCTAAATTCAAAAGGAGTAAGTCTTTAGAAACAGCTTTTGTTATTTTATAGCTCCTATTAAACTTTGGTAAATGAAAGCCTAGAATGTATAGAGAATATAATACATTTAATCTAATATTATGTAGACTTGATATTGATTCAGTCCTGCAAATCCACCAACCAACCTGTGATCCCAACAATGATTCTTCCTGGACTATAGAAAATACCAAGCATGAGTCACCATAAGCTGTATAGCTACACACCTCTCTTGACACACATTCTTTACTATGAGCTAGAAATAGTGCAAACTCTTGCTGTCTGTAGACTGAAGGAGACTTCCATATATTTCTTTTTTTTTTTTGAATAGCAAAAGAAATATGCATTTTGCCCTTGATTCTCCCAGACTCTATCTCACTTCTTACTCCCTCATTGGTAAACCGTGGTCGTATTTATTTGGAATTTGTCCAGGTCAAGAAAATTGCATTTCACAACGTGAGAGAAGCAAAACATTCTTTCTGGGGAACAAGGTCAACTTCAGGGAACAAAAGTAGTAAAGCTTTTTTTCTGGCCGTTTCATCTTAGAATATGTAGATTCTATCTTTTAAATGGAGATGAATTGTGCTTTAAAGAAATGTTGTCATATTGCTCTCTGAAATAAACTCAAATATAGGCTTTTCAGCCAATTCCTAATAGATTAGTTTCTCTCCTTGTTAACTGAATGCGTGCCTCAGCTTCCAGTCACTGTTCTGATTATTATTTTCAAATGGTCGCTGGTCACATGAGCTCTACTGCATTTTCAGGATTTATTTTTCTGCTCTATTTCATAATAAGCAGATTTTGCAATCCCAAAATGAGGAAGTGAGCCCTTTCCAAGGGACCTCATCACCCAAAGCACACACAGAGCACTCTGTAAAGACTCATAAAGCCCAACCAGAATTAATTGGTCAAGTTATCTAACTAAAGCAGCTCAAAATTAAATCAGGGAGCAACATTCACTCCAAACTTCAGTCTCCAAATTTTCAAAGCAGAATCAAATTTCACTAAACTTTCACATCAACACCCTCTTTTGTCCAGGAAGAAAGAATTCACTTACTTATGACAAGTTGATGCCCAGCCTCTGATTTTATTTATTATACTATCTTGTTGCAGAAAGCTGTTTGTTACCTCTTTTCTACACTTATAATAAAGGGTGACAATATTTATCAAAAAACTCATTATTATGTGAGACAAAAAACTAAAATTGGATTTTTCAAAATAAAAATAGCAATCAAGCAAAATCTCATTTAAAGCAAATAGACTTTTCCATTCTGACAGGGTTATTGAATACTGATGAGTTCTCAATGAGTGCTGGAAAAGGTTGTACTGCTAACTGGTTTACCCAAAACATCCTCATTTTTCATCAGTCCTGCCGTAGAAAATACAAGTATTTGCATTAAAATGACTTTATAACTTCAGCTTTGGGGCAAAATAAAACCTAACTTTGATAAATATTGTTGCCTGTAAATATATTTTCAGAAGGGTGTATTTATCGACATTTCAAGCCCACAAGATTATTAAAGGTATCAAAAACAGCTTCTAAATTTAGGCATTTGCTTTAAACCACTAAAAATATCATTTTTTAAAAGAGTACACGCATTCTTTTTGACTCTGCCCAGGAAATCCATGATTTCATTTCTCCCTCAAAAACATACTGTCAAGGACATCTACCCAATAACAATGGGATAGAAAAGAAAATTAACACCAACGCTGTGTCCAAAGACAATCTTTTCAATCAAATGCACAAGAGACTTGGGCCAGCTAAGAGGAACTGGCTCAAAAGCAACTAAAAGCATCTATAGCAAAGCACTTGAAAAGCAGTGAGAAGTACAGGCAATAGGTTCAAATAATAAAACCGACACTTCAGCAAGTCATATCGCATTGATCTTGTGAAGTAAAATCATCTTGAAACTATTTAACAAAGGTCTAAATTTTTAGATTTTAATAGAGGCATACATATTCAACACAATCATTTATTCATAATTAATTGAAAGCAATTAGTAATGGCTCCTTCTGTTAGCATGCCTAATCATAACTATTGTTTAAATGTTGGATTATTACTAATTTTCTTTAAAGTCTCTTTGTAAACAGTGTTCTTAATGGGAAGTTAATCACCAAATGGTATAATTCATCCTTGGGGAAGTTTATTTACTTTCACAATTCCTCATGGTAGCAGTTACTGCTAACTATGAATATCGTGACAAATAGCAACAACATAATCAGTGTCCAATATACTCTACTCATCAACTCATCTCAATCTCTTTTTATAAAGTATCTCCTTACATAATAAATAATACCTTCATTTTCTACCTGACAACTTGATTAATCACCCAACAGTCCAACCCTTTTATACATTGAGGAGGAGTGAATATTTTGAGTGTTAGCTATTCTACTGTTTCCATTCAAGTCAGAGCCACCACCAGTAGCAGAAAAGATGCCAAGTATTTGAGGTGAATGGCAGAGATTCCTTTGTTGTTTATCACTAGGGGTCAACCAAATGGTATCCAGCTCCAGCTAATATGATTCTCAGAGTTAATAACAACTGGGCATGCTGATTGCACAAATAAGTCCTGAGCATCCATACTGTCAGAAATTGGCAATGCAGAACTATTCTCAAGGGCCTCCCAGAATGGGGTATCAGGCAGACAAGTACAGACTTAGTACATTCTATACGCCCACTTAGAGATCACTGGCCATGCTCTAAATGCTAATGGAGAAGGAAGCAGAATGGTTCTACTGAGGCAGGAGACTGGCACACCTCTTGAAAAAATCCCAAAAAAGTGATGCATGCTCTGGCCCTGGGAGAAAGATGAGACAAACTCTACAAAGAGCTAGTTACAGTAACTAGGGCATGCCAGGCTAGCGAGAGACAGTCTCCAGGCCTGGTCCTAACCCCAGCCAGTTCTGTAACAGGGCCTCCTGTAACCTAGGAAGTGAGATGAATTTGTGGCTTCGGAAGCTAATTCATATATCTCAATGGCTATGGGTTATAAAGATTTACAGTGCACTGTTGCAGTCCAGTTTCAATTTTCATATCTGTCAACTGAAGAGGGTAATATTCGTTACCTTGCAGTGCTGACCTTTGCTGCATATTTTATGTGGGATATCTTCCCTGGGCCTGTCATGAAGACAAAGAAATTTAGCACCTGTGGTGTGACTGACTAATGTTGTAAAAAGCCAATGGGCAGCACACAGACACAGTCCCACCTGCTAACTGAGGGACACACACGCTTCACCTGCTCCCAGTTCTTATATACAAAAGTCATGGGAAAAATTGGGGCTGGAGAGATAGCACAGTGGTAAGGCTTTTGCCTTGCACTAAGCCAACAGAGGATGGTCAGTGGTTTGAGTCCCGTCATCCCATATGGTCCCCCTGCCTGCCAGGAGCAATTTCTGAGCACAAGAGTCAGGAGTAACCCCTGAGCTCTGCCGGGTATGACCCAAAACAAAACAAAACAAAAGTAATGGAAAAATTAAGTCATTCTGTCAGGCTAAACTGTTCTTTCTGTTTTATTTCTGAAGACTTTTTCTCTTCCAATTAAGGCTCTAAATAAAAAGAGGAGAGAAAATATAAAAGAGGCGGTGAGGAGAAAAACATTAGTTAAAATGTAGATTGAGAGAAGGGTACATTAAGAAACTAAAGCTAAGAAAGCCCAAAGCATAGATATATGGGACACTGACAAAAGAGGAATTTGGTCAACAGAGTCACCTAATGAATTTGGGACAAATTTCACCAAGGTGGTTTCTTAGAGCATCAGGCAGCAAGGATGGAGCTGTAGCCAGCATTCTTGAGGGTTAAGAATAGCCTGAATCAGAACTGAGGAATAGAGGACAGAGCATGACAATAGCCCTGAATTTCCATACCAGGGGTTAATTGGAGAGCAAGAGATAATACGACTGCCTAATGCCTCAACTTTTAGGAATTCATGTACTCACCAGCAACTCTAAAATGCTGTCAGAAGATGAAAAGACACTTGGATGAAATTGCTTAATCTTAATCTTCAAGGCAGTTCATTTTCTCTCTCTCTCTCATCCATTCTCTCTCTCTCTCATCCATTCTCTCTCTCTCTCAATATTCCAAAGGGGCTGAGCCTCTCATGTGCTTAGCTTTTCCAGCATGAACTTAAGAGAGAATTTCAAGTACCTTCCAGCCCCTCTTTGCTCAGAAATTGGTGAGAATGCCAATGGAGACAGTGTGTGTACAACCAGCCCCAAACTCAGATTCATCTGAATGGTAATGTTTCAGAAACGTGCTTACAAGGCAGACAAAATATCTAGACCGTCATGTAAGGCAATAACAAATAGATTTGAACAAATAGATTCTAGAAAGTAGGCCTGAACATCTATGGAATTCTTATTATTCCCCATCTCCATTATAGAACTGAAAGTCCTGGATACTAAAAAGGACAGACATCTACTCACACATCCTATGTCATCATGTACTATATTGGTCTCATTCAAAACACATCATTTTTTATGTTGTTAGATTATTTCTACACATGACATTGATTGGTTCATGCCTAATCAACTGTTTACTTGACAATTTGATCAATAAATACTGATTGGGTTTAAGTAAAAGCAGAAAGCTCATTTCTTTTTTTTTTTTTTTTTTTGGCTTTTTGGGCCACACCCGGTGACGCTCAGGGCTCAGGGGTTACTCACGGCTATGCACTCCGAAATCTCTCCTGGCTTGTGGGACCATATGGGATGCCAGGGCATCAAACCCAGGTCCATCCTAGATCCTCCTCATGCAAGGCAAACGCCCTACCACTGCACCACTGCTCCAGCCCCACAAAGCTAAATTTTTAATGCCCCAGCAAACCTCCAAGATAACCTTTAGAGAGACCAAAGTACAGTATATGAATATGCTGTTCAGCCTCATCTCTTTGCCCCCATGTCTACTTCCATAACTAGAGCCCTAAAACCCCTTCCAGAATATGGAAGCAGTAGACTATACTCCAGACAAAAGCTGAGTGTGTTTTGTTTTCTGCTCATCTGAGAAACTAGAGATCCCCCAAACTGGCAAGCAATTGGTACCTAATAGTTTCAACTGCTTTAAGAGACCATTCTGAAAGGGGGGCCAGGGTAGAGTTTTCAGCGAGGGCTGAAGCTGATTTTAGAAGACAAAGAGAGAACAAGTGTGTCTCATCTTAGGAAGAAATAAGGGCCTTTCTAAGTATTTGCCCCGAGTTTCCAAGATGAATTAGCCTCAAACAGGGCTGGAGAGATAGTTACAAGGGTAGGCTTGCCTTGTACATGGCCAAACCAGGTTCAATTTCTAGCATTCCATATGATGCCCTCAAGACCCACCAGGAGTGATGGTGAATAAGCTCTGAGAGCCACCAATTGTAGAAAAAAAGAGGCCCCACTCAAACTGACTGCACAAGAACCTCCAGAGTCAGGTCTGAAGCTCCTACTTCATGGAATCCTTTCTGTAGTTCTCTTTCCTCATCTTATTTTCATCTCTATGGAAACTGGAGGGAAGACTCAGGAACTGCCCTCCAAACAATCGTCGGAAACCATCTCCTAATTCTATTTCCATGGAAACAGATGACAGATCAGCGGAAATAAGGTAATATTTTTAAATAAGGTAATCCTTTTCTAACATATTCTCCTCACTCAATTTTCCACCAATTTCAAAGAGCTAGTATTTGAGATTGCACGATTCTCATGAGCGACAAAAAGCAGCAAGAGTCTCTTGAGGTTAAGGATAAATGTTAGGGAGTAGAGAAGCCAACCAAACAGGAAAGCAGTGGGATTAAGAAAATGTCACCTCACCAGCCTCCACTAAATCTGAGGAAAATGCTCTGTACCTGCACAATCTTGTCTCAGAATTTGTATCAACTTGATACTAGTTATGATGTCTTCCATTAAAATAATTCACCTGTTACCTAACGGCTAGCATAGAAGCTCTATAAGGGGATACCAAATGTGAGGACAGAATTATTTTTATAAAACCAAGAATTGCCTGGAGACTAATAACCAATAAAATAATAAGCCCTGAACAGTACATTCAGGAGGCATGGAAATATATCTCATGGCTAGACAGAGACCTAGTCCAGAAATGTGCCTCTTCCACCTACCATGTCTGTTATAGGAGGGAAATTGAGGAAGCTGAAGACATCCTGCCAAATCTTTCCTGTGGAAGTAAACTGTTGGTTCACTACCTAAAATAGCAAGTCACCGAGAAAGAAACTGAATTTGCAGACTGAAAGTGTAATGAATCACAGTATTTCAGGTTGAAAATAGACAGGACTCAAGAGAACTGGCATAGTCAAATAGATGTACTTCTTAAGAAGATGGAAAGGGATTCGCACTGTGAGGCAGAGAGAAGGGAAGGAATCTGTCAAACTTTTCCTCATTATTGTGATAATAGGTCCTATGATGGGGTTTTCCATTCTCTGGCAAGCTCATGCTCTAAGTTTTATAAGCATTTGAGTGCCCTCACTTCATTTTTTTTTAATAATAACTTCATTTAAGCACCTTGATTACAGACATGATTGTCATTGGGTTTCAGTCATCTAAAGAGCACCCTCCTTCACCAGTGCAACATTTTCATCACCAATGTCATACCAATCTCCATCCTCCCACCTCTGCCTGTATTCGAGACAGGTATTCTACTTCTCTCACTCATTGACATTGTCACCATAGTTGTCAATGTAGATATTTCTCTAACTGAACTCACCACTCTTTGTGGCAAACTTCATATCATGAGCCAGTCATTCCCACCCTCATCTCTATTATCTCTGGGCCTTATTACAATAATGTCTTTTATTTTTTCTTTAAACCCATAGATGAGTGAGACTATTCTGTGTCTATCTCTTTCCCTCTGAATTTTTACACTCAACATAATAGATTCCATATTCATCCATGTATAGGAAAATTTCATGATTTCATCTCTCTGATGAGTGCCCCTATTTCTACCCCCTCATGTTTTGGAGAAAAGATTTAATATATCCACCAGGACTTCTCTAGAAACCCAGTCCTTCTGATCTTGGTTGTGAGCCTCTCTAAATATCACTGGGTTTTCCAGAAAGGAACTGCAAAGCCTGCCAAGCAAAAAATTTGAAAGCACAACCTCAAAGGAACACCTATGCAAGTCTATGTCAGAGAGTATAGGGCATTTGCTACTGCCCTTTAAAAGAATGAGTAAGGGCTGGACATATGGTACAGAGGGTAGGATGCTTGCCTCTCATGAGACAACCCAGTTTCAATTACTTCAGTAACCCACATGATAGCATGAATGCCACCAGGAGTAATTCCTGAGTAGAGTCAGGAGTATTGCTGAGTATGACCCCCCCCCAAAAAAAAAGAAGAAACATTGGGTAAATGTTTGCAGATGATAAGTAAAAATATGTTGAGAAGGGTTTGTAAAAAAATAACTCAAGAGGGAAAATGACATGTAAGAGAAGCAAAGAATATTTATATTCATATTTAAAGAATATAGAAAAGCCAAGTTTTTTTAAAAAAAAATAAACAACAATGAACAAGAGATGGCTTTAAATTGCCTTGTGGTAAAAGAATGCAGAGTAGTTTTGGAAGTGGAAATAAATATGTCAAAATAAAATGTTCCTGTATTTGATAACAGCAAGATGACAATGACATAGCAAAGCTACACGAGCTAATGATACCACAATATACAGACTCGAACCATGTGGGGAACAGATTTTTTAAGGCTGAATCAAAGAGACCAGCTCAGGTGTGTGTGCCATTATGTTTCCAGCATTGGCAGAAGTACACACATCACTGAATTAAAACATCATAAAATGCACAAATTGACCACCGTCATTATCCCTTCAAAAGAAATCTGAAAATAAGATAATAACAAGGGATTGCTATAACACAAAGAAGAAAAGCTTCAAGGATGTGAGCAGAAATACACTCTGAAAGCAGCATTAGTCGGGGTATTCGTGGCTGTGGTCCAGGGGAACTATTTTTTCCTTACAGACTTAAAAGGAAAATTTGAAACGAAGCAAGCCATTTGGAAAAAACAGAATATTGGAACAAGGGAAGCAGAAAAGCCCATAATCTGGTTGGATGTACAGTTAAGACAAAGGAACCAGCACCCAACAGTACAACACAACAACGCTTCTAAAGAGCCATTTTCTCAGGCTTCCTACTGCCGCCGAGAGGAAAGAGCCTTTATTCACTTCAGAGACTTTTAAAAGCAAATTAAAAAAAATTAGTTAAGACGGGAGCAATGTGGAATGTGCTCTGATGACATTTGAAAATGGCAAGAAAATCTCAAATCACTGAACTGGATTTGCACTCGAAAATGATAAGCCCATTGTTCTATGAAGTCCAGTCATAAATGTAAATCTACTCTGAGGATGGGGGTTTCCTCTGAATCCAAAGGGCAAGTCCAGAGGCCAAAAGGAGTATCAGCTATAAGCACCTACCAAGTGAAAGAATGGAGAGGAAAAGGAAGAGATATCTCTGGCACAGTTATCCCTACCACATTTCTGTCTCCACTTTGAAGAAAAAAAATTAATAACAAGGTTTTTCTTCAAAACAGATTCAAGGTCTTCCAGCCATTCCTGTTTTTATCCCCCAAAGCTGCCAATCACTACATCCACAAGTATAACCTGTGGTCAGACAGGCCCAATTTTAGAATTCTTCTCAGCAATTCTTATCAGTGTTATAATTTGCTCTCAGAGCATTCAAAATTCTCTCCCTACCACTCCTTGCAAAGACATGTTTTCCTTCTGCCTATCTTTGGGTCATACAGAAGTAGGTATCTGGGTAGGTGACTGTTGTTTAGCACAAATCCTTCTGAACATTTTGAAAATTCCAGACCTATGGGTCAACCAACAGAAGCCCAAGTGTCATATCTGGTCCCAGTCTACCTTTGTAATTAAGGTTATTTTGTAATGGAGCCATGCCCATTCCTTTAATTTTTCAAGGTTTCTTTCACCTTGCAAAGCCTAAACTATTTCTTTCCTTTTCTTTTTCTTAAATAAAAATGGTTTTTATTTTTGAGGGACTAAGGAAGAGATAGACATAGAATAGTCTTACTTATCTATGGGATTTAAGAAAAACATTATTGTAATAGCACCCAGTGACAATAGAGATGAGGGCTGGAAGACCCAACCCACAATATGAAGCTTACACGAAGAGTGGTGAGTGCAGTTAGAGAAATAACTATACTAACAACTACATGACTACAATAACAACTATCATGACAATGAGAGTGAGTAAAAGAAATAGAACGCCTGTCTCTAAATCAGGTAGGGGTTGTAAGAGGAAGGAGGTGGGGGCATTGGTGGTGGGAATGTTGTATTGGTGAATGGAAATGTTCTAATTATTACTTAAATAAAACTACAAGCATGTTTGTAAATATGGTGCTTAAATATATTATTAAAAAAAAGAAAGAATAATGAGTAAGGCACTCAGTGGAGAGGTCACTCTTCTCCAAAGGCAAAGATAACCTCAGTATGTGTCCTAGAGTTCAAATACAGCGTACACATCTCAAGAGGGAAGACACAGGCAACATGTACACCCAGATACCATGTGTATAGGATGGAAACATACATGTGCCACCTAAACTATTTTGTACGGGGCCTTCTTAGAAAAAACTTGCCCTGTCCTGCAGCAAGGACTAATTTCCAATAAATAAGCACCAAGCTCAGATGGAAACCTCTTTACAGAATCAAAATCCAATAGACTCTCAGCTATTCTGAGTCTAGATCTGGACAGAGGCCCGGAGGGATCTGCATTTTAATAAACATGGCACCGAGAAACTCTAAAGCTTAGGAGACATTCTTAATTTTTTTTTAACTCAGAAGGTCCATGACCACAACATTAGAGGATGATTTGCTTTTCTAAAGCAAAGAAATCCAAAAGCTTGAACTTCTCTTTCAAAGGTAAAATTTTCTAGAGCTGGAAAGTGCAAAGGCCAAAATCTACCTGCTCAGTTTTTGAGGCTTACCTATGCTTTGCAAATATTTCTCTTTCCACTAAAGTCAGTTCAATCATGCTAATTATTAGTCATATCAGCACTCAAATGGGGTGTTTCATTTCTGTTTCCATAACAACTTGGTTCTTGCAGAAAAGGTGAGCAACCAACCTGCCCCAGTACATGTCAGTTGAAAAACAAGTCTGCTGGTCACTGCAGACTCTCTGCAGTACATTAGCAACCCTCCGGAGAGCCTGTTAATCCTGAGATTGCCTTCATAGTAAATTTTCTCCTGATGGGTTATTTTAGTACTAATTATTACCCTAACCATGAATAAAACTTCTAATATAAGGTAATAATATGACTTTAGGATAGAGAATCAACACAAATGAGAAGTGCACAGAATGTTAAGTACAAAAAGAGGTCCAAAAAGGCAAGATCCTTAGAGATTCGGGCTAAACCAATTAACAGCTTTTTCCACTGAGAATTCCAGAATTTGTTTGTTTATGACAGCTTTTTCAGTCTTTCCATGTTTATTTTATGTATCTATTTATTCATTGTCCCTTCATTTTCTGCTACTGTTATTGTCATGATGATCTGTGTCTATACACTTGGTCACAGAGCTTTCATTTTTCTCACTGTCTTCTTGCCTGTCCAAAGGGTTGGTGGAAATCATTGTTCCAGTCTTAAGCCACAAAGTTGTTCTTGCAAACATCTTCAAGCCATACAGTAATCTGGGCCTATAACTGTTTGCCCAAGACTCCCAGAATCAAAATTGGTAAGAGCAACTGAAGAGAGAACACAAAGCATCCAGAGGAATCCATTCATCACCCTAAATATGACCAGGCATAAGCCTGGTCCCCAATCAACACTGAATCTGGCACTGATAAACCTCTGACACCTGTAGACATGTTGGTTCCTAAAACTACACTACATCCTCAGTCCCAGGATTCAACCATCTGGCCCAGTTAGCTAAGTATCACTGGGCATGGATCTTGGCATCTTGGACACTACTTGGACTTCCCTTCAAAAAATACCTTTTTTGTTTCAGTTCTATACAAACCAGGAATGTTGATCATTCTACTTAGTTTTCCTTATAACACCTGACACTTATACTGGAAATGGTTAAGTGCTGTATATGCAGGATTCCAGACAGGGAACACGTTGCAACTTCTTTCTGGAGTCCCAACATCAGTCCCAATTCTCAGCCTGGGAAACATGCTCTATAGATTTGTCTTAAATGATCTAACAAACTATAAAATAGAGATAGAACATGAAACATCTGGCTCTGGCTCATATTTGTATGTCCTCCTACAAACTAAGAAAAGGAAAAAAAAGTAGCTTTAACCAAGGGACCAAACAGTCTCAAGAGCATAGAAAAAAATAAAAATGGTCAACCCTAAATACCCAAACCAATGTCAATGACAGTAGAGTCAAGAGACCCAAACTATAACAAGCTATACACAAAAGGGACCTGTTACACTAGCATTCCAGGGGGCTAAGAGTGGAGGTATGGGAAGCATGCTGGGAACTATGTCGGAAGAAGGTCAGCACTGGTGGTAGGAATGATCATAATTCACTATCACTATATAACTGAAATACAACTGTGAGAGACTTTGAATTCACATTGGTCTCAATAAAAAAAAATAGAGAGGGGCCGGAGCAGTGGCACTAGAGGTAAGGCATCTGCTTTGCTGTACTAGCCTAGGACAGTTCACAGTTCAATCCCCCAGCATCCCCCATATCGTCCCCCAAGTCAGGAGCAATGTCTGTGCACATAGTCAGGAGTAACCCCTGAGCATCAATGGGTGTGCCCCCCCAAAAAAATAGAGAATCCTCCTGAGGAATATTTAGTCCTCCAAAACCAGTGGTTCTAATATGGAAAATGAAAGACGACCTCTAGAAAGGATGGTCCTCATTTCCACAATGTCTGCTCTAAGTACTGAAGCATGGTAGATGCCAAAATCCTTATTCAACTGGGCTTACTTCACTCCACTATCCACTGGAAGGACCATTCTTTCACGTACAAAGAATGAGAAGGGAAGGCTTTAACTAGAGTCCAGGGGAAAAAATAAACCACTCTGTTGCATCAAAACAGTGTGGAGCAGTTTGTGACTGAGTCCAGGGTTTGCCAAAAGCTACATGTCAAAGCCTCCATAGAAAACAAGCACTGGGGCCCCGGATGCATAACATGTGTTCTGCCAAAGCAAATGGACACCTTTCCAAGTGGGTTTATATTGGCAGAGCAGGGAGCATAAACAGGACAGCCTGAGTGAATAGAGCATTCCTGACAAGCATTCCTGAACTGTGATAGGCACAGGGCAGGGAAATGAGAATGTAAGCCAGTGGTACTTTCTACATTGAAAGAAAAAAAATGTTTGTCCTTGGAAATAAGAGAAAGCTTTAATTTTGTCATCTAGAGGATACAACCATAGGTGAGAAGAGGATTTGGTGGAGGGACTTGGATGCAACACAGAACTTGAGGATAAAAAAGAACTAAATGTCAGAGAAGCAGGCATACAAAGGAAGAAAATAAAGAGAACAGGAGAGAGACAGAAAGAGTGCAGGAGGAGCAGACAGAAGCCGCAAAGGAGACACATGCAAGAATTTCAGCCTATAATAATAACACAAAGTGCCACTTAACTTGGCTGTGACAGCTAAGCTTTCTGAACTGAGAATTGGGCCCTCCTCCTCAAATTCTAGTTGTGGCATAGAGGAGTTGACACACAGGTTTCAAGCTGATTGCCATGGGACCCACCTTTCTTAATTTTGTGTGCTTTGGTGTATCGTGAGACCGCTGGGATCCTTTAAGTAGCTTTCATTCTAGATAATGACATAATAGATTCTTCTGTAGTTTTGGATAGAAGATAGTTCATACCTGGGGTGTGAGAGTTTATACACAACCTAACCTTCTACCCTGAGAGTAAAAAGAAGTTATTCATTACTGTGCTGAGAAAAAAAAATCTCAATCCACATTAGGGTCTTCGCAACGTGGGTTCAAAGTGTTGGAGGGGAGCGGGGATTTGTCAGTGAGGGTGTGTGGGGTCTATTCTCTACCTGTGAAATGTCCTCTGCATATGTGAGACAACTCTGGTTGACTGGCTGAGCATTTTCCAGGTACTCATGTTTTCTCCTATATTCCAAACATATGCTCAGGAAATTCCCATCTAAGTGAGCATAGGTGTGGCTGTATCCTGTGATGTGAGGACTTCTGCTCCAGGATGGTTTCCTGATGCACTCCCTGAACAGCTAGCATGAGTTCACCACCTGTGACCTTGAACTAGAATAAGTGGCTGAAAAATGACAGGAGGAGTCAACACAGAGTACTATTTAACATTAGATATGTTTCAAATCTTCATTCAAACGTGTAGGGATGTTTTGAGGACCATAAATGTCACTGAACTTAATTCTTATTTAAATATATGAGTCTGGAGGGATCCCATGACATGTTGTTTGACTCAAAGTTGTAGTTTCTAAGACCCTATTGACTACATAAAAGGAAGATTTGGTAAACTTGTCAGAATAACTTCTGTGAGCTCTAAATACCTCACGGAGTGAACTGTCCCACCACCAGGGGTCAGCCATGCACCCAACAAATGACAATCAGACTCATGCAGCACCTTAGAACATCCCGAAGTAAAATGCCTGTCGTGAATACAGGCAGCAGTGTGGGAGGAAGGGGGTATTGGTGGTGGGAATGTTGCATTGGTGAAGGGGAGTATTCTGTTTATGACCGAAACCCAACTACAAACATGCTTGTAATCATGGTGCTTAAATAAAGATTTATACAAATAAAAATAAAAAATAAAGAACTTAGAGGTCTTGGAAGCAACAAGAGCTTCACTGAGCTCTTCTCCCTGTTGCCAAGCCCACTAATTGATACCTCATGACAATATAAAAGTGTATGTTACAATACATCTACAGAATTCAGGAGAGTTCCATGAGATAATGCCACTGATCATTTAGCTACTCCTAACAAATAGCTACAATTTTCAAAGGAAACAAACCACTTGGGAAAGATCCTCACAGGTGCTCCTGCAATCCATCAATTTCGGAGACACCCCAGAGCCTTATATATCTTGAGGAACTTTGCATCCTCATGCATCCTCTTCCTACAGTTAGTGTCAGGGACTTAGGAGGTCGTTCTCTGATGGCCTGGTCTACATTACAAAAGTTATATCCTCTGTTTTATATATATATATATATATATATATATATTACATTAAAACATCTGAGAAAACCTAGAGGAAGACATAAATCCATTGATATGACAAAAAGAATAAAATCTACTTATCTTTCCAGCTGAGTTAAAGTTCGACAAAAATCTAGTTTCTTAAATAGGTTACAGGCTTTAAAATGTACACTTAACCAAACTACATTAAAAAAAAAACCTTTTACTGGATAAAGTTGGTTTCAATAAGAAAAACTCATTGTTCTGCCCTTAGGTGATACTGCTGAAATGAGAAGAGAAGGGGAAAGAAAGTGGGAGGAAAAAGGGATAGTTCTTACCTCTCCTCAGGCAAAATTATCAATACAGAAAAAGCCTATAGTGGCAATATTTTATGCCAAACTGTGCCTCAGAATTACCCCAAATAAGGTCATTAGGACTTGTCTGAATAAGGAATATTGTTACAGTATACATCATTCAATTTAATTGTGCAAGAAATTCTACTCAAGATCTGTATTGTGTTTATTTTTGTTTGGGGACAAGATCAGTTGTGTTCAGGACTTTCTCCTGGCTCTGTACTCAGGGATCACTCCTGATAGTGCTTCATACAGAGTTCTGGGGATTGAGCTCAGGTTCAAGGTGTGAAAGGCAAGAACCCTCTACCCACTGTCCTATCACTCTGGTCTCTCAAACTATATTTTGGTCTAGGGATTTTTCTCCTAATAGGTTTTGTGTGGAAAGTTCTCACTGAAGGAAAATAGTTCTGAGAACCTTGTCAATGTCAATAGATCTTAATGGCGACGTCGACAAAGGCCCCTTTACCCCACTTCACCGGGATATTTTCTCTCCTCATTCAGAATCTCACGATTGATAATTCACCTCCTCAGAGAATGGTCTTCTGTACATCACTTTAGATAAGAAATATGAGAGCCACAAACTATAACAAGCTATCCACAAAAAGGACCTGCTACACCCAGCAGTACAAGGTGCTAAGGGTGGAGGCATGATGGGAACTATGGTGGAGGGAGGTCAACACTGGTGGTGAGAATGGCCATAATTCACTGTTACTATGTGACTTAAATACAACTATGAAAGACTTATAATTCACATTGGTTTCAATAAAAAAGAATTTAAGAAAAGGGAAAAGAAATAGCAGGGCCAAAGCAATACCACAGCAGGTAGGGTATTGGCAGGTTTTTGCCCTCTCACTCCATATTGTTCCCTGATCACCACCAAGAGTGATCCTTGAGTGAAGAACCCTGTGTATCTCAGGCTGCAGCAAAACAACAAGAATGAAGAAAAAGGAATGCCTGCCAAGAAACACCCAGTCAATCGTTCTCTCCTCTTTCTCTCTCTCTCTGTGTTCTGTGTCTCTCTGTCTCTCTCTGTCTCTGTCTCTCTCTTACACATACACACACACACACACTCACACACACAAACACACAAACATCTATTGTTTCTTGGTGTTCCTTTACTGCATTTGTCATTTTTAATGACTTATTTTCTGATTCTCCAAGAAGATTTTAAGTTTTCTATGGGCAGGTATCCAGTAAATAGCAAACTCTAATAATAAACTATTAAAAAATGCTAAAAGAGAATCAGAGAAGAAAGAGCATGACTCACTAAACAAAATGAACTCCACTCCCTCTCTTTCTTCCAAGTACCACGAGGCATTATTTTTAGTGACTGTAGTCTAGGAAGAATGTGTTATCATAAACATATTTACCCCCTGGTTGAGCTGCACAAGAGTCTGGCCTAGCCAACACACAGTAGCAGCTTCACAGCACTCAGCTCTCTGAACCAATTCTTTACAGTTTCAGGCTCAAATGCAACCTATTTTCTCATCTTGATACATTTGCTGAAACTCAGAAAACTATTTTCTTGGTTATTTTATTTTGCTTTGGGGCCATACCTGGCAATGCTCAGGGGTTACTATTGGCTCTGTACTCAGGAACTATTCCAGAGGGTGCTTGGGGGACCATATGGGATGCCAGGGATACTCAGCCAGGAGGGTCAGCCAGCAAGGCCAGAACTGAGAAGCTGTGCTATCTCCTGGATCCTGTTTTTACATTTTTAAGACCCATGACTTTCCAGGGTTTCTTTCCATAACACACTAATAACTCTCCATTAATCTCCTCACAAGCAATATCTCCTCTGTTGCTTTTAGAATATGTTCCTGAGCAGGGCGCCTAAAACATCCATTTCAATCTCCTAGTCCAGGCCATGAAGCAATCTGCACCAGGCAGGAAGGGAATCTCGGGCCAGTGCTGAGAGAGCTTCCTGGCAGTACAGGGCAGGTTCAGAATGGAACCCTTGGGATGCAGTGCTTAGTGCATCAGATTTCCTGGCAGAGAAGATGAAATTAGATAAGATTGCCAAAGCCAGCCTTGCTTTCAGAATCCCTGGTCAAGGAAAGGGGCATTTTTTTTCTTTTTTGTCAGCTTGTATTTGCATCCGTGGGTGAATTCATTTGCATAAGCAAACTCCAGAGTCTATAATCCAGCAGGGGTCTGGCCAGGTGCTCCTGCCACCGAGAAGTTGGCAAGAGTGCCGGGCGCCTGCAGACCTTGGCAAAGCAGCCTGGAATGGCACTTGGATTGTAAATATAATTAAGCCGGGCTTCCGAAGGAGGATCCTCAGCACTTAGAGCTACGTGGGAGGTAAGCATCCTCGAGTTCCAAATCTGGACGTTCCCTTTCAAGCTGCAAACAACTCCTTCCCCCATATCACCCCATCTTCTTCAACCTCACCTCTAGATTGCTCACTCATTTTCACATTTTAAAACATAAGCAACCACATGAGGTAGAAAATTCCAAGGATATTTTTGCCAGACTTTAAAAAAACACAGCCTACTTATCATTATGCAATGTGAATTGATGTGAGCACAAATGAATGAAAGATACCAATTCACTCATTCCACAAGCTGTTTTCGACAATTTGAGAAAAGAAAAAAAGGAGAGAAATAGAGGGAGGTAAAGAAGGGAGATGAGACCCAGGGCCAAGTTTTCTCAGGTACACTAATAGATTAAATTTAAAAAAGGTCAGAACTAAATACCCAATCAAAAGTCAATGACAATAGAATCAAGAGACCCAAACTATAACAATCTATCCTTAAAATAGACCTGTTACACTGGCAGGAGGCTAAGGGTAGAGGTATGGAATGCACACTGGGAACTCCAGTAGAAGGAGGTCAATGCTGGTATTGGGAATGGCCCAAACTCGCTGTCACTAAGTTTGAAATCCAAATATGAAGGACTTTTAATTCACAATGGTCTCAATAAAAAAACTTTTTAAGAAAGAATCACTAATCTAAAAACAAAAAAGAAATGTAGATTATAAACAGATAAGAGGTGAAGAAAATTAGGGCAAAAATTAGAAGAGAGCATAATGAGGAAAAAGGGCCTACAGGAAAAAGAAGGCCCAGAGACTGCCATTAAGGAAAGAGAAACCCCAATATGAAAAGAATCCATAAGCCCAGCAATCACCATCTTTTTAAATAAGATCTGAGTAAATTCCTCAAAATGTAAACCTTTAAGAGCTTCTGCTCTAATCCCCCCATCAGACTACCTCTTCCCAAGACTTGATGTTTTCTATATTAGTTAATACCAAATGGGTTACCTTTGCAGTCTTTGCCTAAGCATTTCTAGAAAAAAAGTTTTATTAAGCATCTTTGTCCATTAAAACTACATGACATTTATCTGCCCAATTCTTGTGTGTGTGTGTGTGTGTGTGTGTGTGTGTGTGTGTGTGTGTGTGTGCGCCGTGACTCGGATTTGAACCGAGTATCTGCCCAATTCTTAACAAAGGCTGTGAAAGAAGTTCTTGGCCCTGCTCCCTATCTCCCCTAATTTAATTCTAAAAATCGAATCAAGCATGCTTAAAAAAGGAAACCACAGATCTGATGGAACTTCAGTCATTAATACAACAGCTCTTGGAATTAAGCTGCAGGTTGCCACAGACTATGCTCATAAGATTACTAGGTGCCCTATCTTGATAGAAAGACAGGAAACTGGGAATAAGGGCCTTTCACCCTGAACATTGTCATAGTGACTTGGCTTAGGCTTCAGATAACTGGACAACAGTCATTCACCCCTGAATCTTGGATCCTCTCTATGAAACTGGCATCGTTTTCTACACCAGCACCAGGAATTGGACTTCTACCCGAAAAGGCCATCAAGCTGTCCTGGTACCAACTTGCTCCAGAATAGGTTCGTATGACATCCTTATGACTTAAAAACAGCAACACCTTTCTTTCAGGGCAGGGTTCCCTGTATTGCCACCTTAAGGTGAGATGAAACTAGAAGATGCTTGTGACACTCTGACTATGAAAAAATCAGGATCTCTAATTAGAGAAACCTGACTGTAACAATTGTGATTCAGAAGAACTTTCACTGGGACCACAAAAAAAGACTTTGGGATTAGACAATTTAATATGACTGGAGACTGTACTTCTGGGGTCTCAAACTCTCGGCCTGTGGAACATTTGCGGCCCTCTGTACATTTTGTGGCCAGTGACCGGTCTTCAAATATTGCAGTATTCGCGATAATTTGCTTACTAAATAATCGCAATAAAAATCGCATTAAACATTTGCATACCCTGAGCAGTTCCGTTCGGGGTATGCAAATATTTAATGCGATTTTTTGCGATTTTTTCTTACTAATGCGATATTTTATTGTAAATATTTGGTAAGCGAATCATCGAGAATACTTTGCGCCTAGCGAAGACGTCATTTCCACTGCTCCTGCCCGCTGTCCCTTGCATTATCAGAGGCCTTAGGGAGAGAAGGGAGAGAAGTTTATTACAGAATTAGATTTTGTCATACCTTCATCATGACTTCATCAAAGCCTGCAATGAAGAGAAAGATTGATGACGAGCACAGACAATTTCAGGAAAAGTGGGAGACACAGTATTTCTTTGTTGAGCACAGGGGTATCCCTACATGTCTTATTTGCTCAGAGAAAGTTGCAGTGCACAAGGAATACAACTTGAAACGCCACTGTTCAACTAAACATGCTGAGGAATGTGCAAAATATCAAGGAAATGAGAGAGCCAAGCAAGTTGCCCGATTGCCAGTCTTAAAGCATGTCTAATGAGGAAGCACGATTTCTTCAAGAAAGCAAGTAAAGAGAATGTTGCATCATTCTAAGCTAATTCATGGTTAGTGAGATGATTGCTAAGGCAGGGAAACCATTCACAGAAGGAGAGTTTGTTAAAAAAAATGCATGTTACTGGCTGTAAGTATTATCTGTCTGGAAAAGAAAGGTCGGTTTAGCAAAATCAGCCTTTGTGCCATCACTGTGGCAGAGCACATTTCTGGCATGTCAGTGACATTTATCATCAACTGTGTGAGAAAGCCAAATGTTTTGATACATACTCAGTTGCTCTTGATGAGGGCACAGATAAAACAGACACTGCGCAGCTCACAATTTATGTCCATGTGTTAATTGCAATTTTGAATTGACAGAAGAGCTGCTCACAATAATTCCAATGCATGGCCAGGCCACCACTAATGAGATATTTTGGCATCTGTGTGATGCCATTGAAAATGCAGGTTTGCCATGGAAGAGGTTTGTTGGAATAATAACCGATGGAGTGCCATCGATGACAGGGAGGAAAAATGGACTGGTGGCACTTGTTCAAAAAAAAACTTGAAGAGGAGGGTGTAGAGAAGGCCATTGCTCTTCACTGCATTATCCATCAGTAGGCCCTTTGCCTAAATGCCTGTCATGTGACAATGTGATGTAGGTTGTTGTAAAATGCATCAACCAAATCAGATCCAGGTGCTTAAAGCACAGGAGGTTCCATGCTTTTCAGTGGAAATGAAGTCAGAATATGGAGATGTGCTCTATTTCACCTAGGTACGTTGGCTCAACAGGGGAATTGTCCTGAAAAGATTTTTTGAGTTGAGAGAAGAAGTGAAAGCCTTCATGGAGAAGGATGGGAATGCTGTTGAGTTGAGTGATCACAAATGGCTCATGGACTTAGTGTTTCTTGTTGACATCAAACATAAGCTGAATGTGCTAAACAAGATGTTACAAGGCCTGGGGCAGCTTATCAGTGCTGCCTATGACAACGTGAGAGCATTCTCCACAAAACTTGTGTTATGGAAATCCCAGCTCTCTCAGACAAACCTTTGCCATTTTCCAGCATGCAAGGAACTTGTTGATGCAGGCATACCATTCAGTGGTGAGAAATATGTTGATGCTATTTTTAAACTAGAGAAAGAATTTGATCACAGATTTGTAGACTTTAAAAAGCACAGAGCCACTTTCCAAATTTTTGTGGACCCCTTTTCCTTTCTTTGATGTGCAAGATGCCCCTCCTGTGCTTCAAATGAAACTCATTGACCTACAATGCAATTCTGATCTCAAAGCCAAGTTCAGGGAGACTAGTGGAAAAGCAGACATGCATGGGCAATTTTTGAGAGAATTGACCCCCAGCTTCCCTGAGCTTTCCCGAATGTTCAAGTGCACCATGTGCCTTTTGGGGAGCACATATTTGTGTGAAAAGTTATTCTCCACATTGAACTTAAAAAAGTCAAAGTATAGGTCTAGACTTGATCATCTTCAAGCCATACTGAGGGTCTCAACTACTTCCTCTCTAAAGCCAAATGTGGTTCAGATTTGTGAGAAGTGTTGTTAAGTCTCTGGCAGCAAGGAATAGGCAAAAGAAGCCATCCATATTCAGAAGAACTGTTCAAGATCTTCGCTCAATGTTCTATTCATGTTCAGAAGAAATAATTAAGACTGTTAATAATGAAGTTTGAGGACTTTTTTTTGGAGGGGAGGGGTTTGGGTCACATCCAGTGACGCTCAGGGGTTACTCCTGGCTATGCACTCAGAAGTCGCTCCTGGCTTGGGGGACCATATGGGAGCCGGGTGATCGAACCGCGGCTTGTCCAAGGCTAGCGCAGGCAAGGCAGACCCCTTACCTCCAGCGCCACCGCCAGGACCCTTTTGAGGACTTTTTTTTGTTAAATCCCTTATGCGGCCCTGCCTCACCCTGACATTGCCTCCTGTGGCCCCCAGGTAAATTGAGTTTGAGACCCTTGCTGTAGTGGTCTTATGGCAGGGTGCATCATGGGTAGGGTTTCCCAGCTTTTAGACCAAAGGTTTTTATATTTTTGTTCTATTTTCTCCAACTTTTGCTGCACGTATGCAAAAAAAAAAAAAAAAGCTGTCACACACCTCTATTTCTTTTATTTCTTATTTATTTTTTAAATAGGGGCTTCCCATCTTTTTCAAAGAACCTTGAAAAACAGATTACTTTGTTTTACCACATATTTCTACATTTTTTCCTAGAAAATTAAGAAGAAAGAAAAAAGAAAGGCTGGGTGCCATGGCCCAAGTGGTCTCAGATGCATTAGTGGAGAAAAACTAAGAACAGAATTATATATCCAAGCCAAAGAATAGAATCTACAGTCCTAAACTTTGACAATCTAAACATAAATAGGTCTGTTATACTGACAGGCCAATGAGAAAAGAATGGTGGTCTAGGATGAACTCTGGGATCAATGTTAGAGGGAAGTGGGCACTGATGGTGGGAATGACCCTGACTCACTGTATATTCAACTGAAATTCAACTATGAAGAACTTTGTAGATCACAATGGTTTCAATAAAATAAAATTAAAAAAAAAGATGGGAAACTGGTACTAGTAAACTTGAATTTGGAGTGTCTCAGATCCAATCAAATTACTGCAAACCCAGAGTCCTTTCAAGACAAAAGAAAATCAATCCTTGTCACTGAAAAAAAAAAAAAGAAACTCTCCTAAAAATATTTTCCTGCCATTCAGAATGTGCCTAGGTTGAAAACATATGAGCACTCTCAAAAAATAATGACATGGATGAAGGTGTTTCAATAACTCAAAAGAATGCTGGAATAACTCAATAAATAATCCAATTCAAGGGGAATTCAGAATAAAATGGGGGCATCAGTGGTGGGAATGTTGCACTGGTGAAGGGAGGTGCTCTGTTTATGACTGAAACCCAATTACAATCATGCTTGTAATGATGGTGCTTAAATAAAGATTTTATAATAAAAATAATGAAATGGGGATCCACCTATAAATATAAATTATTTTTCTGATGAGTCAGAGAAATAGCACAAAGGTTAAGGTACTTAACCATGTGCAAGGCACATGGTTTATGCCAGCTCGGTCTCCAGTATCACATTTTGTCCACCAAACACTGCTAGGAGTGACCCCTGTGCACTGCCAGGTATGGCTGCTCTCTCTCTTTCTCTCTCTCCACCCACCTCTCTCTCTTTCTCTATCTCTCTCTGTCTCTCTCTCTTTCTCTCTCTCTCTCTCTCTCTCACACACACACACACACACACACACAAATTCTTTTTCTGTTAGATCTAAAGGCTAGATCAGAATCTCTTTCCCTGAAACAGTATCACTAGATTTTTTTTTTAATTTAAGGAAACTAAACTTGATAATTGTTGGAATAACCCATCTTCACCCTATTTTGGATTGTTCTTTTTGCCTGGTGCTTGTCATTCATTGGAAGGAAGCACCTTTGGATCAAAGAATCTTTTGGGTTGGTCCCTTACCCTATCTGTTCTCTACCCCATGGTGTAGTAGTTGGATGCCCAGTAAAGTTCTTGAGCCCCTGGGAGAAACAGCTTGCAGTTTCTGATTTCCATGACTGAGCATTCTGCTTGCTGGCATTAGTTCTGGCAGCTGAAGGTTTGCATGTGGAAGTTCCTGAACCTGTTTTATCTCCTTAATCATATGTGGATTATTTACTGTGTTGGCTTTTGCTTCCAGATCCGCATCCTGCCTGTCTCCTGGAATTGGGTCATAAGATTTCCACTTCAGGTAATGTTGAACTCATAAAATCATCCCTCAAATGTTACCTTTAATCAGAATATGTTTGATAAGGGGAGTGACCGGAAATCTCTCATTAGTCAAATGAAAATAAAGATGTCAGAATTTTTCAGTCCATTAAGTCAGCAATCTTCAATCCCATCTCTCCACACTGCAGATGCACAAAATACTGTCACAGAAAGTCTCATAAAAACTCATTAAAATATTCCAAAAGGTTCATGAAATTATCTGATAAATGCAACAAAACTCTTCAACATTCTCCTTCTGTAAATTAAACCCCACAGAGGCATAGAGATCACTAATAGCTTTTAATAAAGATGCTTTCGATTAAAGGTGCCAGGAAAGAAAGAAAAAAAAACACCTTCCTCCAAATTACTAAATTTAAATAATTTAATTAAATGAGCATCCCAGGATGAAATAAAAATAAAAAAGGGCAACAGACTTCCGTACTCAAAAGGAATGGCACTCTCTGGGTTCTTTCTCCAGACAATCAATTAATAAGGGACTCTGGACAGAGGGTAATTTTCTCCTCTATTCACAGAATTTCAAGGTGAGGAGCTAATAACTTGCAGTTAAGTTGCTTGCTTAAGATGAATGGTGTTCAGCAAGAAGCATTATCATTTAGAACTGTCAACTTCAGGAGAATAAATGGGCTAGATACAGGATGGACTCAGGCTGCCAAAGACCCTTGGGGAACTGCAGAACTGCACAGAGGAAGTGTCTACCATCGTCCAATTCCCAGTTTAGACTTACTGTTTGAAACATTGAGAAGATCTGAATGGAAACTCAGTCAGCTCCCTGAGGATCTATATGCAAATTTCCAGGGTTTGAACAAAGCCCCTTCCCATCTCAGTGGTTCTTGATAAAACTTGGGACAAGGAGTTCAAGAGCAGTCACAATCTTCCAGGGCTCACTTAAAACACCATGCCCAGAACTACTTTGAGTGGATACTTTTTTTCTCTGAGTTGCATATTCAGGTAACACTCCTGAAGGTCATAGATATCTGGAGAGATTCCCAAAGTCACTTCCCCACCACTCCAGAAGGACATCATAAATCAGCTGCCAAGAATGTGACTAGGAGACAAAGAGCCTTAAAACAAACTTAGTTTTGTGTTTTCATATTTGGAAACCCCTTTAGGTTCCATATCTGGGGTACAAGAAATGTCTGAGCCCAGTGAAATGATGCTGTCTCCAAGGCATAAAAGCAGAGCAATCTGGGGACTGTTTCTTAACCTTGTAGTTGGTTAAGGGTTTATTAATAGAAGCAATTCCATCACCAACTACTGGGAACCCTCAGAAATACTGCAGGGGCTAGGATGGCGGACTTCTGTTTGGTTATAAAAATGAGGGGAGGTAACTGGCTTTTAGTGTAGACACATAACCAGGAATCATTCTTCCCAAAACACGATTAATGTTCCTGCTACAAAACAATGGTCTCCATTATCCTTTTTAACAGAAAGGAAAAATGAAAGGGAAAGGAAGCATCTTGCCCTGTTTTTCCAGGTAGCTGCAAGGTAGGGCTGGAGTTACAAGAAGTTTTCCTGCTTCTTCTCTTGAAAGCCCAGGAAAAGATGAACACAGCACAGAGATCAAAGATAATGTTATTGAGTAGTTACCATGGCTCTGACCCCAAGTTAAGTATTTTGCTCACTTTATTTTATGGCTTCCCCACAAAGATCCTAAGAGGAATATAAGTTATAGAAAGAGTGAGTTACTTGTCTGGAGCAGATTCTGTAGCAGACAGTTCTTGCTAAGGCCTAGGAGCTACCTGGATAAAATACGAACTTGAGAGGAAACTGGAATCAAAGCAACTAAAGATGGTTCCAACTGCATCCCCAATAGAAGGAGAACTATAGCTACTATTTCACATTAATCCTTCACCGATAGAAGACACTGTGATTTACACTTGAATAGTGGAGAGGCATATTTATTAGTGAAGAAGAGACTTCTAAGAGAGACTTACCCACTTATTGTATGTGGAATCAGAATGGCTACAACAGAGGGATATACAGAACTCCATAGAAGAAAAATGAGTACAGCAGAATGTTAGGTCCCATGAAAAAGGTAGGGCACATAGAAGGTAGCTCTGATATCCCTCAATAAGAAACAGTAGTAGGTATGTACTTCTCATCTAGGAGATTGTTTCCCCAGCATCTTCTCCTGCCTGATGTCTTTTCCTGCTGTTGAATCTTCAGTGAGGGGCCATATTCATTCTTGGCCCACTGATGATGTCAGACACTTCCACTAGCTGTTGCCACAAACCCATCAGCTGTCACCTTTCCAGAAGCCAAGAAAGTTATGCTGATACCAACTGTTCAAGTGTCTTTCCCCCAAGTAAACCACACAGTCTGTACAGAGTGTGCTAGGTACCTCCTGCAGCCCCTTCCATGGATCCACAAATGCACTGACAACAGTGCCTCTTGCTGATTTGGGCTCATTCATTTCTCTGGGGACCATGCCTTTCCTTGCTAGCTTTCAATTTAAGTTGTGATTTCTTAGAGGGACCTTCTGCCTAGATCAGCTTTCTTCGTCCATTGGTCCGGAAATGGGGTGATTTACAAATATAAGAGTTTACAGACCATTGGTCTACCATCTTGGTTATAACTTTTGGTCATTTGTGAGTAGGACACGTGCTATGCTGTTTATGTAAAAAGTTTGAAGAACGTCAGCATACATCACCCCCTCCAAAGATGGTGAGAGTGAGGCTGGCTCTTAATGGTTTTCTTGCTCTCCTGATGACTATCAATGACTTTCACCCCCACTGACATCAGACTACTTTCACCAACAAAATGGAAGAAGGAAAAAACCTGTATCAAAGATGTAGAATTGATACATCATCATAAATTTCACTGTTTTTATTCTTTCTTTCTGCCATCAGACCAGGAATCTCTCAGGAGAGGATGGTTCCCAATGGAGGGAACAAATGAATCAGGTGCATGTCAAAAGGCAGATGCAGCCATTTTATAAAGTTTTCCTGAGATTTTTGTTCATGGCACTTATAAGGGCGACTTGTTGGTGCCGATCATTTAACTTTAGTTGTTATTTCTGCACAACCAAGAAAAATCTATCACAAACTCACACTGTGCTCAGTATCAAATCCAAAGTTATCAACACAGCCTGCATTGGACCTATATAGCCCCAGTTTCGGGCATTCTTCTCCCTACTTATTCCTCTTCAGCCATACTTGTCCTCTCATCATTTCTCAGACAGGTCAAGAATCCTTCCAGACTTCCAAGAATCCTTTCAAGAATCTTTCTAGGGATTTCTAGAAGATTCCTTGATCAGTAGATGAAGGAATCTATAACAGCCTTCTATAACAGCCCTGTCTAAACCATGTCTCTCAAATCCCTTGTACCTTTGTCCTATTGAGCTTTCCTCTTATCACTTACTACTATGTGAAATTCCGTTATCTATTAATTTTAACTACTTATTGTCTGTTTCAACAACAGTGGGAGAATCCACCCATCTGTCTCATACCTCTAGCCCGTAGATAAGCATTGAACAAACACATCACAGTACTCCACAGATCAACAGTAAATAATTATTCAATTTGACCACCTTTCTAGAGAGTCAATTAAGTTATTTCAGGAATACTCTTAGGACTCTCTGAGGCAGGGTGCCTTTTCCTAAGATCAACACAACAGTATTTCCTATCCGCCTTGTTATTTTTAAAACCTAACCTCTTCCTTCTCTTGCATGTCAATGGAACTCTGTGACTCAAACCATCAAGGCAATGTCAAGAGACTTTCCAGATAAAATGCTAAAGGGAGTCATTCACTTCTTCCTTATTCTCTGGGAGCACAACTTTCATATGACAGGTAAAAAAAGCATCCTCCTCAAAGAGGGACCAGATACAAAGCCTATATGCCAAGTTCCTATGACAGCCCAGCTAGCGGTCCCCTACATGCAAGTGTGGGAAGCTGTTTGTAAAGTTTCCCCCTGACTTCAAAAGTTTCCCCATCTGTCAAAAGAAGTCTCTACAGAAACTTCATCAATTCCATAGGCTAGAATGCATGAAAGAGAGGTCGTTTCCCACCAGTATATATTGAATACGTTGTTACTGAGCAATTAGAACTGACATGTTGGTGCCTAACCCATGACCCAAACCCAGAACACACAAGGAACTCCATAAGTACCCCTGAGGATAAAGCATGTCCTAGCCCAGTGAACTTGTCTCCAAGTGGAAGCTAAATTTTATCTTTCCCTTGTCCCCTATATATTCTAGAGAAGAAAGTTGCCTCTGAGTAGGACCTCTTGGACCCCTGGGGCTCAAGGAAGGGGCTCAGAAATGACCATGAATATGAAAATAAACCCAGATTATGATCCAGTGAAGTTCTCTGGACCATGGCTGGAGAGGAACGACAACCCATAGCAGCTACTTTCTGAAGAAAGGTCTTTGTTCTTTTGATGTCAATGAGTGCTGAGACCCAGAATTCCTTGTCAGACAGACTTTGATTCAGCCTTTGATAAATTTTATAAAAGATACTCTTATCAAGGGACACCATGTACAAAGGATGACAACCAAAGAATTATGCTTTTCATATTATGTCATCTACAGCTGTGAAGCTGTAGCCTCAAAAAGGGGCCAGAGCAGGTAGGGTGTTTGCCTTACAAGGGGATGACCCAGGTTCATTCTCCAGCATCCCATATGTGATTTCTGAACATAGAGCCAGGAGTAACACCTAAGTGCCTCCAAGAGTGACCCAAAAACAACAAATAAAAATGAAAGCAAAAATCATTTCCCATATAACAAAACTGGAAGGAATATTAGAAATTACTGAATTGTTATTGTAAGATCCATGGGTTGAAACCTTGCCATCAAGAGTTCTTCTACTCCCTTATTAGTCTCATTTTTATTGATATTCATGTGATTCATTTACTATGTGATGTGTTAAAGCAGATATAAGTGAACTAGGAAGCCGATGGAACTCGAGCTTCAACCCAACCTTTTTAAGGATCCACCCTTTCAACACTGTGTTCACATATAATTGATGTTGTCATATTACAAGTAAGTTTGTTGTTGCCATTGTGATCTTTTTTAATCAAGTAAGTTATTTTCATCTCAGTTGGCTAAGCTGCCATAGCTTTTGCTCCATTTTGCCCTCTGTCCCTTTTTACTTCCTACCTGGTGGCACTGGTATGGATGTAGTGAAGAACTAATTTGGCGATTCATTCGCAAACCAAGTATATGTCTTTTTTTAATGTATGATTGTTGCTGGTAATAAGTTATGTCATGGGGTTCACATAGAGCTTTACTTGCATCAGAAGAGAATAATAAAATCATAATATTGTCTTCCATTAGCTTACTGAACACCTACCATATTTTTCACTTTAAGAGATGCACCTGACCATAATAAAGCACACATAGCTTTTAGATGTTCTCCTCCCCTGCACTCAGGCTTCAGATCCAGGCAATATTCATTCCATAAGATGCATATTTTGGGGGGAAATGTGTCTTATAGTATGAGAAATATGGTAATTTAATAGTTGGTGTCCATTCTCCAGCACTTACTGTCCTATGGAAATTGTCCACCTGCCCATGCTAGCTCCATTTCCCACAACCACTGCCAACACACTATCCCCTAACTGCACTGCACTTGGCTGTTAACCACCCTCACCTTTATTGGTGAGCATCCTTCTGCTTAAACTGTCTCATTCAATTACATTTCTTCAGACCCTTCATCCTTCTTTGGCACAAAATGCTGATCTTAATAGAAAATAGCATTAAACTCATGAAAGGTCCTGAGAGTGAAGACACCAATGACAGACTGAGTACTGAGTATTTTCAAAGAACATTTAAGATTAGTCAGTGCACAGAAAATCTGAAATGCCCTAACATCTGACAGCTCATGTATAAAAGAAATTTTACACAGGTTTGTCCAAAATTGACAAGCCTAAAAATACATATGTCCATATCAGTAACCAGTACTGATGTACAAAAACCTTTCTTCAACTATCAAAAATAAGTCAAAATTCCATTATCCATTTCAGTGCTGTAGTTCTCATCCGTTACTGATACAAATGACCATGATTGGTTTCATGGAGTCTAATTTAATTGACCTAGAGAGTGAGTATCTTGTAAAATTTGTAAAAAGAATATTTTGAAAAATTCTGAAATTCCTAAATTATTCTGTGGGCCATCCAGGTTAGAGAAGCACTGCCAGAAACAAATGAATCATCTTTAAGTTTTCTCTGCTCTCTACATAAACAAGGATGTTACAATATCATCATCAAATGCATAGCAGATCTCTAAGCATCTAACCTAAGTAGAAAAAATGGAGAATAAAGGATATCAGAGTAATAATTTAGATATTCTTTTGGGGGGGTGGTTTTTGGGTCATACCCAGCAGTGATCAGGGGTTACTCCTGGCTCGACACTCAGAAATCACTCCTGGCAGGCTCAGGGAACCATATGGGATGCCCGGATTTGAACCACTGTCCTTCTGCATGCAAGGCAAACACCTTACCTCCATGCTATCTCTCTGGCTCCAATTTAGACATTCTTAAAGTAATAATTTTGTTACTTCTATATTTTATGATGTTTGCTGTATATTTTTTATTCAATAGCTCTTTAGCTTTAAATAAATAACATGCTGGGCCTGGAGAGATAGTAAGTACTGCATGAGACTAACCTAACTTCCAGCCCAAATGCTTCCAAATGGTCACTTGAGTCACTCTAGGAATCATCTCTGAGCACATAGCCAGGAGTAAGCCCTGAGCACACCTGGGTGCGGCCCAAAAACCAATAAATAAATGAGTATGCAAATAAATAGCACTCTGTGGTTTGTTTTCTAATCACAGTTCTAGGTTCCTTTTCATAGAACATAATCCCATTATAATATGAGCATAAATCCTCTATTGGGAATAGAGAATTTTTTTATGGCTGTTTTCCAAAACAGGGCAATTCCATTAGCCAAATAAGACAAAGAACTTATTGGGTAAAACAAATTCAAACTTGAACTAAGATGATTAAGTAGAGGAACAATGCTTATCAGCATCGTTCCAAAAGAATTTAAGGATTCCGTTACATTTGCTTCTTCTCTAGTGAAAGTCAGGAACATGGTTGGCATAAATGAGGAATGTGTTCAATTTGTCTTCTTGCTTTTCATGTACCCTCTCCTAAGCTTCTGAATATATCACAGCTACACTGAATCTAATTTGCTAATTTTGAAGTTCAAAACTTTTTCTTTTAACTTCATTCTTTTTGACATTCATTAAAAGGAACTCTCTTGAAGAGATTGTAATAACACAGAAAAATGGCATAAATATCATTTAAAGGTAAATTTGCTTATGTCAAATCACTGCAACCATGGTGTTCTGTTTTGTGATCACACCCAATAGAGTTCAGTCCTTACTCTGGCTCTGTGCTCACCTAGCAGAGCTCAGAGACCATATGAGCTGCAAGGGATCAAACTTGGGTTAGTCACATGCAAGGCAAATGTACAACAACTCTATTATTACTCTGGCCCCCAAAACATGTTTTTTGTTTGTTTGTTTGTTTGTTAAAATATAAAGCACACTGAATAAGAAGGGAAATGACAACATATAAAGTAGTGATGTTTGGATATAAAATTATTTTATTTTGTATTTTTTATATTTCTCCATTTTCCAAATTTTTGCTAACAGACATATCTGAGCTTAGTGAGAACAAAATCAACCAGAATCCTAATATAAAATCAATTACATTGGCCAACTAGGACAATGAGTATGGTTCAGAGGGGTAATTTAAAGTGGGAAATTTGACATGTGGGGGGGACTATCATCTGCAACAAGGCAACTACCCTGCAGGACCATCAATGACAAGATGCTTAGAAATTCTTTCCACAAGTAGCCCATATCAAAAGCAAGTACATAGCCACACCCACCATTAACAGAATGGAAAGTGCAATTTCACATGTGATCAGAGAAACCAAATAGATTGTGTGAAGATCATTAATGATACTACGAAGGAAGGATCCAGAGATTCTGTCATTTGCATGCACATAAATGAGTAAGTGGAACCCAAAGCACCAAATAGCACAAGTTCCAAAAGTGATTGTTCGATGAACACATGAAAATCATTTCCAAAGGGCTGAAGAAAGAGTCCATAGGCAAAGTGCTTGATTTCCTACAGCTAAGCCACATGTGGTTCCCCCAAGTCCTGCCAGGAGTGGACCCTGAGAACCAAACCAAGAGTAAACCCTGAATACAGTCATAATAACTCTCCATATAAAAATTTATTTCCAAGAGGATGTGGTTTCTCTCCTCACTTCAAACAACACAGAGGCACACAGATGATACCAGGTATGACTCTGAGCAAACCCTCAAAAACAATATCAAAGAAACATCACCAACCTTAGAAGACACAGCAAGGCCATCTGATTTTATGAAGCCAGTTCTGAATCTAAATTTCTGCTATTCAAAAGACCAGTCTTTATATAACTTGAAAGAGTTGGTTTATCCTAGAGTAAAGACACACTGTAAAATTCTTTCCAGGCTGGACTGGATGCAGGAGCCCTTTCACACACCAGGCGGGTTGAAAACCTGAGTGAGCGAGCACCTTTCCTGGCAAACAGTGAACTCCACTCTATTGTTCAAAAACTGAATCGATACTGAAAACATTTTCATGTCACTCTGAACCAAAATTTCCACAGAAGACATCTGAAATAAAATGGCACACAAAAGAAGTTCAATTAACAGATAGGGAGAATCTTTGTAACTGTACCGAAGAAGATTTCATAGCTGCCACAGCAAAATATACCCCCTACAGAGACCAGATAAAAGACCATGGAAATAGCAGGCCAGGGTCTCTTAATACCATCCCAGTCCCTGCCAAAATCACAAGAAGACAGATTGTAGCCCTACAGATTGCAGAAAACACAGGATGGGGGACAGTAAATCCTGTACCATAGAGTCACTGGGCCTTCTACTGTGGGGAGGGCAATTCCTTTTGAACTAGTGCAGGTTCTTTTAAAAATACTGCCTTCCCCTCCTCCTCAAAGCACTTCTGAATGTGGTGATTACAAGGGAGCTTTTTGAAAAGAGCCTTTATACAGAAAATGTCTCCTTCTTTTTTCTCTCTATTTCCACTGAAGCCAACAACAATACTCAATGCACCATCATCCTTCATTTGTAGAGGAAATTATTGTGGCACGGAAGCTGAGCACCTCTGCAAACCTGCAAAACATTCAACAACTCTGGTAAATGTGTTAGTTATCTAATGCTACAGAACGAGTCAGCCCAAACCTAAAGGCTTGAAAACAATCATGATTTCTTTTCACCCTTGTTTCAATGGTGAAAGAATTGGGGAAAAAGTTTCGCTATACTGTTCTCTCATAAAATCTCTCAGGTAAGTTATATCAGATTTCAGTTAGGGGTATTGTCACTTGAAGGCTACCAGAGGAAAGCTCGAGAATCCAATTCAAAGTTGTCCGTTACCTGGCTACCTTGTGCTTGGTTTCAGCTGAAGAGCTCAACCTCTTCCATCTGGACCCCTCCTGGTATGGTGACTGGCTCCCCCAAAACAAGAAATACATGAGATCAAGAAAAAAACTAGGGTTCAGAAAATTGTCTCTTCTTCCAAAAAAAAGTTGGCCCTGTTTCAGTTGGAAGATAGACACAGAAGAATGTAAAGAGCAGGAAGCAATGGAATTGGTCATACTGGAACTTTGTAAATCCACGAGTTGGGATAGACAGCCCAGTCACTGTGTTACTCACCCCTTAGGTGGCCAGATCTGATGAAGCAGGATAGCTGCAGAGAAATAATCCCAAGCCAGTCAGCACAAGAATTAGTCTGCTTTATACCCCATGGCTTCTCTGCCTCATGGCCTCTGCCATGTGTTGCCTCTTGTGAGCCCAAAACCAGACTCCTTTCTTGATGCAAGCCAATTCCCAAAACCAGGAGTGAGGAGGTTTGGTAATCCAGGTGTGCTTTTACCGGGAATAAAAGCCAGGGTATCACTTTTGTTTGGGGTCGATTTCTGGGTATTATCTAATAGAACCTGACTTCTTGGAGTCAGAGAATGGCCAATAGGCATTGTAGATGACAGCTGATACCATTGATGTTTCATCTCCACTCACTCAATTCCCAACTGGACTAAAAATTCAGAAAAATGAGTACTTGACCGAGATGAAGAGACTTCAGAGTATAAATGTCCTTTGTTGTGATAATTCCATATTATATGTCCACCATTGATTTCCACCATTCCTCGGTGAATTAACTCTAAGTTGACCACAGCGGTCACTGAATATTATCCTCTTTGGTGGTTGCCTTCTCATCACTTACTGTCCTCTTCCCTTGTGAACTTCCTTAGGTTTCTCTTACACTACTTGCACTCAGATCAATAACACAAGTGTGCTGCTAAGACTTTACCCAACATAAAAAGGAGACCAAAAAGTTTCCTGCATTCATGGGGCAATCTTCTGGCTATGGAAATAGAACACAGCAACATAACACAGCAGAGCTTCAAAAGACAAATTATAAACTAATATAAGTATTTTCTTAAAGTTTTTAAAATACAAAATAATTCCTAAAGTTGTTTTAGTATAACTCCAGCTGGGTAAATTACATGAAAAATAAATGTTTAGTGAGATAACAATTAAAAATGACATTGTATGTATGCCTTTAAAGACTACACAAAATAAAGGTTCTTGAAGGTATCTATTTCCAAAATAAAATTAGCCAAGTTAAATCTTTAGCCTAGAAAATAGTTCTGCTTATCGATTGTCTTCATCATTGAAACTAGGACTTCTAACAGGGTTGGACCTGGCGGGTGACCCAATATTTAATAACCTTTGTCCATTCCACTCCACAATGGAGTTTACATCTTTATATATTTGCTTTTATATAATTTGCTTTTAATGTTGTGCTCATGTTAAGGAAAACTAAAGAAACTTTATGTTGAATTTAAAGTGAATTTAATGCGAATGAAGTAGGGAAGTAGAAGCCTGCATGACTGGAATCCAACTACAATCATGTTTGTAATCAAGCTGCTTAAATAAAGATACGTATATAAATAAAAAATAAAGTTATCTTTAACAAAATACTCCTGTAGTCCTCTTTATTTCCTTGTTCTTGCTTTTCCATGGAGAATAATTAGTTCTCTTCAACAAGTTTCAAGAGAGCTGTGTGTGTGTGTGTGTGTGTGTGTGTGTGTGTGTGTGTGTGTGTGTGTGTGTCCTTTAAGCTGAAGAGAGAGAGAGAGTCAGAGTGTACCTTCACCCTCTCATCCCCTTCCACAGCTGCCCACCAGATTGTGAAATGTGAGGACAGACCCAGGATGAATACAGATGTCCTGAATAAAGTTTGAGCACAAAACTGCTCTAAGATACTACCCCCCAGGCAATGCTGAGATGGGGAAAGTCATGAAGTGCCTAAATGTATGTGCATTACTTACTTATGTGCGATGCGTTAGAGATTGCACTGGGATTTCAAAATTTAGAGCTACAGGAATAGCACTCCAGCATGTGAAAAATGAGTGCTGGGGAGCAAACCCAAAGCTTGGCAGACCAGCCTTCTACTGCTTCACCCCCTCCAAAGTGTATTTATTACTACAATGGAGCACAGCATATCCCAAAACCAATAAATGACCTCTTCCAACTCTCTAAAAAACAACCTTAAGCAGTGAGTTCATTCAGAAAGGCAAAAATATTTAGCAAGAATATAATTTAGCCATTTTGCTTTCAGGGCAGTTACTTCCAGTGTGACATATAATAATAGTTTGTTTATTTACAGTGTTGATACAAAGCTCCATTTAAATATACTGACGTGTTTAAAAATAAATTTTAGAAAGCCAGTAAATATTAGATAAAGTCATCAAGATAAAATCAAGTTGCAGAAAGGTGGGAACTGTACTGTGGACTTCACTGAGGGAGAAAGAAGCAGGTGGTATATACTTCTATGAACAGGATTGAGCTCTGCATCTAATATCAAGAACTTTCTTATTGTGGTTTGACCACTTAGGCCATGGTATTAGCAATTCCTATGCCTTAATTTGCAGGACAAATTCAGGATATCAGAGATGAGATGCTGACAAAGGTGTTTAAAACTTAGGGTTTGGAACAGACTTCCTGGGAGAAAAAAAATTAAATAGAATATGGAGACACTTGAAGAAAACAGCATAATGTAGGGAGAAAAAAATATCATAAAGTATATTTAAGGCACAGAATGGATTGCTTAACAAAGGTGCTGGCAATTAGCACAGTGGTTAAAAATACTTGTTCAAGTGTCCAAGAATGTTGAATTCCTGTGTGATTCTTTCACTAGATCTCACGCATTTTGCTTTACCTCCTCGGGCTTGGTGCTCATTTGTAAGATGTGAATAATAAAAGTACCTCTCTAGGCAGGTTTGTGGGAGTGTAAAATGAGCTATTACATATAATAGTTAAGGTTTGTGTCTTGCACATATCAAAAGTTAGATAAGTGTTTGCTATTTCCTTTCATCTTTAAAAAAAAACTGCCAGGTAAGTAACAAAACCTTAGTCAAATTATTTGAATTTAAATGAAAGAACTATTTGGAAAGAAATAGAATTCCAATGAGAAATTTGGATTCAAAGAGCCTATTTGTTCTTCTATCCAGATATTAACATAGATGTCTGTTGTCTGAATATCTTATATGTACATAATTTAGCAATCACGTACTGACACAAATTCCCATAATTTACAGTAAAAAAAAACACCTGGAACTAAGAATTTAATATCTGGCTGTATTGTGTCACATTTCCTGGCCTCTAACTCTTTACTGTCCATGCTGCCCAACATGAATGTTCAAGAAGGATTTTTGTGGCACTTCTGCTGATCCAAGAAAACATAGGTAGATCCTGGAACAGTTCAAATTCTGTACAATAGAAGTTTTTTAGGATTCAGTGACAGCTTAACAGACAATAAAATTCATTTTATGGGTTGGCACTTCACTTCCTTTAAATAAATAGATAAAACTATCCATGCACACATTAGGAAAATTCATCGCTGCATATATACAATTCATTGACCAGATTTCTTTTTTATCCCCTACCCCCAGATTTCTTACTATGGATTATGCTAAAATTCTCAAAGTATAGAGTATGTTTTCTTTCATATTTCTTTTTATCCTATATTATATATTTGTTAATATTTGTTCTTATTTATGAGGCACTTAGTCAACTGCATACCTTTAATTCCCTGAGGCCATATATGTCCTAGTAATCATTCATAATGACAGCATGAGCATGGTATCTGAACCAAGATAGATGACAAATGCTGGAAAAACGTTCAAGTTACCACACAGATCTACAAACTGAAAACCACTCCTTTTCTGTTTACATAATTATATTTTTTCCATTTTTATTGATGCATCATGATTCACAATACAGTTAGTGAGAGTTGCAGGAATGCTTTGTTTCAACACTACACACACCACCAGAGTGTTCACTTCCGTCCTCACTGTCCCAAGGACTATCACCCATCAGAAAACTCGGTTCTCTGAACCAAGTCTCCAGTTCTGTTGCCTTTGACTATTTGTGGATTCCTTACTATGTTCAACTCCAGAATACATGTGTGTGAAATTCTTCATTCCTTATTGATTCCTTTAACTGTCTTCAATGAAAGGCTTCAGGCAGGCAATGTCATAGTAAACTACTCTCTCTAATATAACAGCCATACATCCATGGCTCTGTGTGACTCTCATCTTTCTCAAGGCAAAACTCTGCTTTTTTTTGGACAGAGGTAAGCACAGTCTTCCACACCTTTCCCAGAAGAAGCATCACTATAACCCAATACCCGCTGTCCTTCCTAATGTTCTTCATTGATATTGCCAGCTCTCTCTAATCAAAGGAGTCTGTGATCTCAGTGGTCTTCACATCTAGTAAGACAGCACACTGAGGCCATGAGGAATGGGGTGTGTTGAGACTCTTCCAAGCGTCTGGAGTGCTGCTGCATCACTGGTGTCATCTCTCTGGTCCAACATAGATAAATGTGGTCTCTCCCGGGAAATCTCTGCTTTGAAAGCAGTTTGTGACAGGAGGGGCCGCCTTAGCAATCTGTTCACAATAAATAAGCGCTGAGTCACACCAACACACACTTTCCCCTCATTTTTGGATAAAAAAAGACCTTAAGTATGAAAAAGATCAATCTTAGGTTGCACTTAAAAGTATCTACAAATGTCTCAAAATATTTTACCTCGTATGTTTTTATTTCACAAATGATATTAAAAACTGTACTAGATTCCCAAGTACAGTTACTTTCTGAGTTTTCATTTTGCTTTTGTCTCTCCTCTTCCACTCACTCTACAAAATCATATAAAATTCACATCTTTGGGGGCTGGAGCAGTGGTGCAAGCAGTAAGGCGTTTGCCTTTAATGCAGCTAACCTAGGATGGACCAGGGTTTGATCCCCCAGCATATATGGTTCCCAAGCCAGGAGCGATTTCTGAGTGCAGAGAAAGTAGTAACCCCTGAGCATCGCCAGATGTGGCCCAAAAAGGAAAAAAAATCACATCTTCCTTAGGTTTTTCATCTTTTACTTTGACCTTGGAATGGAAAATTTCACAAAAAAATGTGGGGTTTTTTTAAGTTTAAGTATATACGTGGGGTTAGCCTGTGTGAAATTAGGTGCCTACTTAATCAAAGAAGTTAAACTTTCAAAAGAAGTCAAAGTCTCTAATGGATTTTTTAAAGTGAGCACCATTTTTAAGTGCTACCAAATGAGAGGATCTGTCCATAAAAATGAAGCTTTTAAGGAAACAGGCGCAAATTCAAGTCCCAAAATATCCCATGTATGGCATTTAGTATGAATTCAGTCTTAGAACAATGCCCTCTTTCCCAGGATAACAAGGTTGCATTTAATGTCATTTGCTTCTAGGCATAGAATAGTAACACTTGCATATTAGTGCCAACCTGCATGTAGACAGCTGAAGCAGAGGTCTCTGATCCCCCAGAGCTTAGTGTCCTGTAAAATACTAAGAGCATAAATAACAAAACACATTCAAACTCAAATCAATTATCAAAAAAAGATTTTAATAATTATATATAAAATTCTGGAGGCTGGGCAATAGCAAAGTGGGTAGGGCATTTGCCTTGTATGTGACAGACTCGGGTTCAATCCTTGGCATCCCAAGTGGTCCCCTGTGCCTGCCAGGAGAGATTTCTGTGCCTAGAGCCAAGAGTAACACCTAAGTGCTACAAGGTGTAGCCCCCACCAATAAAAGGGTTGTATAAAAAATCCTTACCAAAAATTTCTGGTTCTCGCCCCTTTGGCGAGCTTAGCAAAGATTTGAACAGATGCCAGGAATATTCTATGATACTTAGAATATTAATAGCTTTAAGATGGCTTTGGAGAAAATGGTACAGGCAAAAAGAAGAGAGGAAAGAGAATGACTGCCTAAGAAATAGTATTCTTCCTTAACATTAGAATGGAAAAAAGGAGGTAGAAGAAGAAAGATAAAGACTGGGTCTGGAACAAAAGACTATGGGTAGCTTGTGTACAGCATCTTTTTTTTTTTTTTTTTTGGTTTTTGGGTCACATCTGGCAGTGCTCAGGGGTT
>PVKC010002768.1:0-41651 GCA_004027635.1 Crocidura indochinensis
TAAAATTGGTCACTCCTAAGAATAGTGACAGTAAATAAGGTTGACTGCCTAAAACACAACTAACGCAAATTTGCTTAACAGATAATTATACAAATTCCCAAAATTTATATGTATAATGTCACCACAGTTAAGGATAAACAAAATAAATATTTTCAAGGTGGACTGATAAATATTGTATATCTATAGATGAACAATACTGTAAAAAATATTCCTCACGAGGCAATGAATCAAGCATTCAGTTTTCTGAATTATCAAAATTTATCAATGTAATACATGTCTAATAATATCTCGGCATGCAGTAATACAAAATATACTAATCAAATCATGCTAAGTTTTACAATCTGTGAAAATTTTAGGGTCTTTATTTTTGAATAATTTTATTTATTTATAGGGTATATCTCCCATAGGAAATAGAAAATCTAGTGGGAAAGTTATAAAAGAGTTAGGCACTTGGATTCATTAGATACATAAAATGTTAGAATTAATTTTTATTTTTTATATAATACCTTTATTTAAGCACCTTGTTTACAGACATGATTGCAGTTGGGTTTCAGTCATATAAAAAAGATCCCCCTTCACCAGTGCAACATTCCCATCACTAATGCCCGCCATCTCCCCCTACCCTGTGTATTTGAGACAGGCATTCTACTTCTCTCACTCAGTAACATTATTATGATAGTTGTCAGTGTAGTTATTTCCTTCCTGAACTCATCGATTATTCTGTGTCTATCTCTCTACCTCTGACTTATTTCACTCAGAATAATAGTAGAATGAATTTTTGACTCATAAAAATACTTAGACTTCAAAAATGTTAAGAGTTGGGACCAGAGAAATATCACAGTGATAGGGTGTTTGCCTTGCACTTAGCCAATCCAGGACAAATAAATAGTGGTTTGAATCCCGTCATCCTATATGGTCCCCCGTGCCTGCCAGGAGCAATTTCTAAGTGCAAAGTCAGAAGTAAGCTCTGAGTGCCACCAGGTGTGATCCCCCCCAAAAAAAAATGGAGAATCCTTATAAATATTTCATCGATTATTTCAAAAAGCAATAATTATTTCAAAATGAGATGATCATATATATCTATTTGACAGTACATTGGTCTGTTTTACACATTTACATATAACTAAACACAAATAGTAATTTACCAAAGCAACCCCTGCACAATAGGAAGTATAAATGGGCCACAAACACTACTGTTTTGTTTGTTTGTTTGTTTTTTCAGAAGAAATAAACTGAGAAAAGTAGACCTTGCCACAAGATTTCAATAACTCTGAGGAAAAGCAAATGAAAAGCCACCTATTGTGACAGATATCCTGAGGCCAAACAAATGGCTCAATGAGCTGAGTGCATGTTTTCCACATTGGAAGTCCAGCTTGAATCCCAGCCACCCAAACACGAACAAAAGAGTAGACCCTGAACATTGCGAGCACTGCTGAACTCTGGTCCCAATAATAAAAGAAAAGAAAAGAAAAGAAAAGAAAAGAAAAGAAAAGAAACCACAACAATATCAATAATCAAAGAGCTGTGGCAGATACTACGTTAGGCCTAATAATTTGGAAATATCTCTACATGGCATAAGAGGCAAGTAGTGTAAGTACAAGAGTAAGTTTTAGTTTTATTTCACTGAGTGAAATATATAGAAAAAAGAAAAATAAGTCTATAACCTAAAATAGTACTTTTTCAACGAGTTGTTTCAAAGAACGTTTTAAACCAGACAACATAAATAGTATCCTTTGAAGAATCCAAAAGCCAAGAGGGACATTTAACTCTAAAAGGCATAAATGTTCACATGCTCACATACCTTTGCTTACTGAAAATACATTTCTGTATGAAACTATCAATTTTTTTGTTTTGTTTTGTTTTATTTTGTTTTGTTTTTGGGCCACACCCGGCAGTGCTCAGGGGTTACTCCTGGCTGTCTGCTCAGAAATAGCTCCTGGCAGGCACGGGGGACCATATGGGATGCTGGGATTCGAACCAACCACTTTAGGTCCTGGATCGGCTGCTTGCAAGGCAAATGCTGCTGTGCTATATCTCCGGCCGGAAACTAGGACTTTTTAACTGATTTCCCATTTTTTTTGCTTTGTTTTGGGGGTACATCCAGTGGTTCTCAGGGGTTGCTCCTGGCTCTTACTCAGTAATTACTCCTAGTGGTGCTCAGGGGGCAATATGGGATGCCAAATATCAAACTTGGCTGGGCCATATGCAATGCAAATGCTCTACCCTCTGTACTATCACCCTGAATTCCCATTTGCTAGATCACGTAATTAACATGTATGCCTTGCCGAAATTATGTTAAAAACGTCATATTAAGCAAAGTTTAGATATAGAACAAAGAATCAATTCCCTTACCTTCCAAAGATCGGCAGACCCTTCCACAAGTTTGGCTTTAGTGTAAGAGTATTTTAGAGCCAATTGCAGACACTCAGTTCCAAACTCTAAGTCATAGTCATTGCACTACAATAAAAAAAAAAAAGAGAGAGAGAAGAGATTAGCAAGTCAAACTCTGATTTTAAAAAATCTAAACCTTTACTTCATTCTCAGTTTAATATTGAAAAAAAGGTCATTGGTTCGAATCCCGGTGCCCCATATGGTCCCCCGTGCCTGCCAGGAGCAATTTCTGAGCATGGAGCCAGGCGTAACCCCTGAGCACTGCCGGGTGTGACCCAAAAAAAAATGCATAAGTTCTTTCATTGGTGGTTACTGATTATTTTATAGAATAATTTTGTAAGCCCTAAAAGTCAACCTAAAGAACAAGAAAGTAGAAATGAAAAAATAATAAGAGATATCTATTTCCTCAATAGTTCAATAGAAGAATAATAGAAGAATAGAATACTTTCTTTAGACTGCTTATATTTTTCCTTTCAAAAGCATTTTCTTTTTTTTTTTTTTTTTTGGTTTTTGGGTCTCACCCGGCAGTGCTCAGGGGTTACTCCTGGCTCCATGCTCAGAAATTGCTCCTGGCAGGCACAGGGGACCATATGGTGCACTGGGATTCGAACCGATGACCTTTTGCATGAAAGGCAAACGCCTTACCTCCATGCTATCTCCCGGGACCCTCAAAAGCATTTCTAAAGCATCTGATGATGTGGCTCAGGATTATCAAATTAGAACGGGATGTAACAAAAATGTACATCCATAAACCCTGCATTCCCCAGAATGTATGTGCAGATCACAATTTGTATTCATTTTAACATCAGAAATATTACACTGTTTTAAAATGGTCATATTTTGAATATGAGCATTGAAACAGTTCAGTCTTTCAATGTGAGAAAAGAAATACATGCTTTTAGAGTTGTATTAAAATATTAATAACCTCTTTTTAATAATAATGTTTTATTGAGTTATCCATTATACACAATACTATTGACATCAGTGTCTATAGTAGTAGAGCTTGAATCCATATTTTTCCTTTTTTAAATATAATTACTTATTTATTAATTACAATTTTTCATGGCTGAATTGCAGTCATAGAATATACATCACTCTTCACCATTCTTCATATTTCCTGCCACCAATAAACAACCTTTTAAAGCAATTAAATGAAACCATCCAGAGGATCAACATAAAATAACTCAAGTGAATGCCTGACTGGGCACTTACTATATCTTATTTATATATTAAGTAACTATGTATAAAGGTAATTGAGACATGAATTTATCTTCAAGAAGTAAAACTGAGAAGTGGAGGCAGTGGAGGAATGGAGAAATGGAGGTCTCTAACAAATATTTTAAAGAGAAAACTGATAAAAAATAAGTAGTCAAGAAAAAAAGTAGGGGCCCGGGAGATAGCATGGAGGTAAGGCATTTGCCTTTCATGCAAAAGGTCATCGGTTCGAATCCCGGTGCCCCATATGGTCCCCCGTGCCTGCCAGGAGCAATTTCTGAGCATGGAGCCAGGAGTAACCCCTGAGCACTGCCGGGTGTGACCCCCCCCCAAAAAAAGTACTTAATTCTGGAGGCTAGAGAAATAGTACAGTGGGGATGATAATGCATTGCAGATTTGATCCTAGATGTCCCTTATGGTGACCTGCAGCAAAGCGTTTCCTGAACATAGATCCAGAAGTAAGCCTGAGCATCACCCGTTGTGGGTTCCTCGCCACTCCCAAAATATTTTTCTTAATTATGTATAAGGGCATCAGGGAATGTATGCATTAGAAATGGTCCCTAATTTCTATTTTACTGGCTAGAAGAGAAATTCATTAAAGTACAATATTCTAGAGGTCACAATGAGAGAACAGGGATAAGGAATATGCTTTACATGCAGTTTATCTCATTGAATCACTAGCTCCACATATGATCCCCCCAACACCACCCAGAGTCACCCAAAACAAATAAAAATAAAGCTAAAATAAGTCACGTGAAACAACAGAGGTTGTATGGCTCTGGAAGAAGATGCCACCATCGTTCCTGTTGACTCATCTGATGCAGTCATTTTTTAAAATGTTTTATTTAAGCATGATTGTGGTTGGGTTTCATGTTCATGTAAACACCCCCCATCACCAGTGCAACATTCCCGTCACCAGTGTCCCAAATCTCCCTCTTCCCCACACTCACCCCCACCTGTACTCTAGACAGGCTTTCTACTTCCCCCATATATCCTCATTGATAGGATAGTTCTCAATGTAGTTATTTCTCTAACTAAACTCATCCCTCCTTGTGGTGAGTTTCATGAAGTGAGCTGTAACTTCCAGCTTTCCTCTCTTTTGTCTCTGAAAAATTATTATTGCAAGAATGTCTTTCATTTTTCTTAAAACCCATAGATAAATGAGACCATTCTGCATATTTCTCTGACTTATTTCACTCAGCATAATAGATCCCATGTACATCCATGTATAGGAAAATATCATGACTTTATCTCTCCTGACAACTGCATAATATTCCATTGTGTATATGTACCACAGTTTCTTTAGTCATTCATCTGTTGAAGGGTATCTTGATTGTTTCCAGAGTCTTGCTATGGTAAATAGTGCTGCAATGAATATAGGTGTAAGGAAGGGATTTTTGTACTGTGTTTTTGTGATCCTAGGGTATATTCTTAGGAGTGGTACAGCTGGATCATATGGGAGCTTGATTTTCAGTTTTTGGAGGAATCTCCATATCACTTTCCATAAAGGTTGGACTAGACGGCATTCCCACCTCCCCTCACTATGGACTGCTGCTTGCTACCTTATTTATCCAAAAGAAATCTCATCTCTAAGACACTACCTGATCCCTGACTTCTGCAAACCATTTCTCTGACTCCATAAGACCACACACAGAATAAAAATGTGCTCTAGATCTTTGTCCCTCCCCACAGACTATTTCAAAATACTTAAAAGGATATCTATATTTCCCTTGTGTATTTCTTTAGATGCATTTCTTTAACAGTTATAATTCTAAGTGTATATTTCTGTTTGTAGAGGTAGCTATCCCCATCCCGATTCTGTGTCTGCTTAGTAAGAATTTCTAATAGATAATGCTCTCTTGGGATATGAATTCAGGACAGAACCAGTTTATAGAAATTGTTAAACTTGTTACTGTTATCCCCATATGCAACAGTAGTAGCATGGGGCATTGTTTCCTTTTGCATAGGCACACTAAAATGGGGAAATCGTATGTATAGAAAGTTCTTACCTAATAGGGAAAGGAAGTCATAAATTTTATAGTATGGGGGTGCCTTTCACCCTGAACATTTGTTATAGTACATCGACTTAGGCTTCAGCTGATCAAACATCGAACATTCAACCCTGAACCTTGGATCCCATACTTAGAACAGACAAGGTTTTCTACACCAGCACCAAAAATGAATCTTCCACCTGGATAGGCCCTAATGCTACCCTGGCACTGACAGCTCCAGTTAAAGTTAATACAACACTCTGATGCTTAGCAAACAGCAACAACTTGCTTTCAGGGCAGGTTTCCCTGTCTCACTACCTAATGGTGAAATTAAATAGGAAGATTCTCCTTAACACCTTGGCTGTAACATAAGATCTGTGCAAAAAACAAGATCTCTTGTAACAGAAGCCTGACTGCTACAATCGTGCTTGAGTAGAACTTTTCCTGGGTCCATGAAGAAAGAATTGGGACTGGACAATTAGTATGCCCAGAACCTTTATGACAAGATGCTTCATGAATAGAGATACCCAGTTGTTTTTTTCTAAGCCAGGGTTTTCTTTTCTAATTTCCCCCCAATTATTGCGCTGTGTCTATGGAAAAAAAAATACTGTCATCACACTCTTTTACTATTAGTTCTACTGATATCTTCTAGATAGAGGATCCCACCTTTTTCATAGAACCCTGGAATATAGATTACATTTTTTTACCTCCTATTGTGGCATTTTTCTAAAAATTGAGAAAATTATAGAGATATAAGAGAGAAAGCAAGAGAGAGAGTATGGCCAGTGGTCTCAGGTACATTGGTGGAGAAAAAATGTCAGAACCAAATACCCAAACTAACGTGGATCGCCATCTAACACCATGCACACAAAAGTCAAATCAAAATGGATTCAAGATCTTTTTTTGGGGGGGGGGGCACACCCGGTAACGCTCAGGGGTTACTCCTGGTTATTTGCTCAGAAGTCGCTCCTGGCAGGCACAGGGGACCACATGGGGAACCGGGGATCGAACCGAGGTCTGTCCTAGGTTAGCGCAGGCAAGGCAGGCACCTTACCTCCAGCGTCACAGCCCAGCCCCGGATTCAAGATCTTGATATCAGACCCCAGAACAATAAGGTATATAGAGTAACACAAAGCCATCTCGGTCCCTAAAGCTCTGGGGAGAGTGTAAGTGTGGGAATCAAGCAACAGAAAGGAACTAAAGTTGGCCAAGAAGGCAGGGAGAAAGCATACCGGGAACCCATCTTAGTGCCTTGGTCTTTAGCTCTGGGAGAGGAGAACGTAAATATGGGAACTAGGAAACAGACAGGAGAAATCCGACCTTGCCAGGACACAACAAGAAGGAGCCCTCGGACTTTGCCATCACTGTGCCTCCGCCATTGCTGGGCACTTCAAACACGCCCTGGTCATAAAATTGCTACCCTACAAAACTAGCTGACACTTAAGACTACACCAGACAGTCCAAGGCAAAGCAGCCCCAACTCTTCTTCCTTTGAAAATGTATAGCCCCAAAACCTAACTATCTACTAGACTTTAACACCTTTACCATACTTGTGTAAAGGTGTGTGCCCTGAGAAAATAAGCCCTTAAATAGATCTAAATCCAACCAAACTGATCACTTGAAAAAAAAAAATCGAGCCTGAAAACCAGTACCCTAACCCACCCTATGCAAAGGACAATGGGTAAACTAAGAAAGACATCAGCAGCTGGGAAGATAGGAAGAAATCCTAATAGATTCACAAGTATTCCAAGATGTGCAAAAGTTATAGATTTAGACATAAAATCAGCATTTAATGTCAAAGAAATAAACAAGATAGACAAACTGCTGGCAAGACTTACCAAAAAACGGGGGGTGGGGAGGAACACCAAATAGATCACAAACGAAAGGGGGAGATTACAACAGAAAACCTCAAGAAATCGAAAATATCATGAGGGCTTATTATAAACAATTATACTCAATTAAGTTAAAGAACTTAGAAGAAATTGACAGGTCTCTGGATAGATATCATCTTCCGAGTCTTAATAAAGAGGATGTAGATAGCCTAAAGGCCAATCACATCTAAGGAAATTGAAACAGTAATTAAGAAATTCCCCAATAACTAAAGTCCAGGACCAGATGGTTTTACAGGTGAATTCTATCAAACATCCAAGAAGAATTATTACCATTGACCCTCAAGCTCTTCCAAAACATTGAAAAGACAGGAATCCTCACTAATTCCTATTATGAAGCTAACATCATATTCATTCCCAAAGCTGACAAAGACACCACCAAGAAAGAAAACTACAGACCAATCTCACTAATAAACATGGATGTAAAAATCTTCAACAAATCTTAGCAAACCAAATCCAACAATACATCAAAAATATTATACATTATGACCAAGTGGGTTTCATCCCAGGGATATAAGGACGGTTCAACATCTGCTAATCACTCAACATCATACACCATATCAACAACAAAAAAAGTAAAATCACATTATTATATCAATTGCTACAGAGAACACATTTGACAAAATCCAACACCCATACATAATGGAAACACTCAGCAAAATAGGGTTAGAAGGAACCTTCCTCAAGATACTTACAGCTATCTATAAAAAGCCCACAGCCAACATTATCCTTAATGGTAAAAAACTGAGAGCATTTCTACTAAGGTCAGGAACTAGGCAAGGCTGTCCACACTGCTCTTTATTCAACATAACTCTAGAAGTTCTAGTAATAGCAATCAGACAAGAGACAGGAATCAAAGGAATTTAAATAAGGAAAGAGGAAGTACAACTATCTCTTTTTGCAGATGATATGATGATTATATTGAAAACCCTAAAGAGTCCACAGTAAAACTCCTAGAAACAATAAACCAATACAGCAAAGTGGTTGGCTACAAAGTCAATATGCAAAAGTCAGTAGCATTCCTCTATACAAATAATGAAGCAGAGGAGAAAAAGATTAAGGAGTCAATCCCATTTAAAAGAGTATCCAAAAATATCAAGTACCTGGGAATCAATCTGACAAGAGAAGTGAAGGATCTATACCATGAAAACTTCAAAATGCATCAGAAAGATTTTGAAGAGGACCTAAGGAAATGGAAGGTCATCCAAGGCTCATGGGTAGGAGGAATTAACATCATCGAAATGACTATTTTACAAAAATTACTAGATAGATTCAATGCAATCCCTATCCATATTCAGACGTCATTTTTAAGGAATTAGAATAATTAATTATAAAGTTTATATGGAACCACAAAAGTTTTAGGTTAGCAAAATCCATTCTGTAAAAAAAGATATTGGGTAACAATTCTTTACCTAAACTGAAGCTTTACTATAAAGCCATAGTAAACAAAACAGCATGGTAATGGAACAAAGACAGAGTCTCAGATCAATGGGTCAGAAGAGAATATCCAGTGGCATAAACCCAAATATATTGTCAACTAATATTTGACAAAGGAGCCAATAACTTGAACTGGAACAAAGACAGTCTCTTCAACAAATGGTATTGAAACAACTAGATAACCACCTGTAAGAATCCATACCTTACACCTTAAACAAAAATCTACTCAAAATGGATTAAAGACCTTGAAATCAGACCCAAATCTAAAAGTTCACTGAAGAAAAAGTAGGCAGAACACTTCAAGACTTATACCTCAGAAAAGCCTCTGATGATGGAATGCCAATGGCAAGAACTTTAGCATCAAACCTAAATGAATGATAATACATCAAACTAGAGTTTCTGTATGGTAAAAAAATCACTGGTTAAAACTAGAAGACAGCTAATAAAGTGGGAAAAATTTTTACACTCACCACAACAGATAAAGTGTTGATATCTAGAATATACAAAGCACTTGAAAGGTTAGCTCCACAAAACCTAATAAAGCCATAGAAAAATGGGGAGAAGAAATGGATAAACACTTTCCTGAGAAAGACCAAAATAAACACTTCTCTGAGAAAGACTGAAAGATGTCAATAGATACATGAAAATATGCTCACCATCACTCATCATTGGGGAAATGTATAAGAAAGAAACTCTCATCCACTGCTGGTGGGAATAGTACCTGGTACAACCCTATGAAAATAAGTATGAAGGATGCTCAGTAAACTCAGAATTACTGCCATATAACCCAGTAATCACACTGCTTGGTATCTATTCTCAAGACAGAAAGACATTCATCTCAAAGTATGTATGCACTACACTATGAACACACTCAGCATAAAAGCCAAAATTTGAAAGCAACCTCGATGTCCAACAACAGATGAGAGATGAGTGGATCATGAAGATGTGGTACTTATACACAATGGAATATTACATAGCAGTTAGAAATGTTACAATCATAGATTTTGCAGCAACATGGATGGAACTAGAAAATATTATGTTAAATGAAGTAATCCAGAAGAAGAATGATAAATACAGAATGACAACACTTATCTGGGGTATTTAAAATATAAACCATAAATACATGCATATAATGCATATATAAATACATATATATAAATACATACATTAATGCATAAATACTTACATATAATATTCTATAAAGAAATTGTTTAAATTGTAGAACTTCTGAACACCATAGGTGCCAGGATATAGCAAGGAGAAGGAATAAAATCAAGCAAAAAAAGGGAAACAAAAAGCCTCTAAAATTTTTTATATCATAAAGAAATAAGCAAGAAAAGAAACAGCTATTCAATAAACCTCCCACTCCAATGGCCTATAATAATGTTCTAATGTATTTATCTACAGATCTAGATGCAGAATGTGATTAAAGTCAGGGAACTCCACTGCAGTGCTTATTATCAATATGTGCTAATGCCTTAAATTTACTAGGTATACAATAACTCTTCAGCCTCTTTGTCCACAGAGGTTGTGGTGATATAGGGCAAACACCCTAATTTTGCAATATGACCCTCAAGCTTATCCATTTCCTTTTGATTAATTTTCTATTAGGACATAAAGCATATTACCATTGAGACCATTGAGACCACTGAAATAGACAACTGTGAGGAGAAAGGAACTCTCATCCACTACTGATTGGAATACTGCCTAGTCCGACCCCTCTGGAGAACGGTATAGAGGGTTCTCTAAACTCAGAATTGAGCTGCCATATGACCCAGCAATCCCTCTTTTAGGTGTTTATCCCCAGGGCAGTAAAAAATTCATACAAAGGATGTGTGCATACCACTATTCATGGCAGCACTTTGTGTAATAAGATTCAGAACAACCTAGATGTCCAACAACAGATGAGTGGATCATGAAGATGTGGTACATATATAAAATGAACAACTACATATCTGTAAGGAATGATGCAATCATGCTATATGTGGCAACATGGATGGAACTAGAAGATATTACGTTAAATGAACTAAGCCAGAAAAAGGATTAATATAGGATAATATCAGTTATATGTGGTATTTAGAATAAATGAATAAAGAAACAGAATAGTCTAAATGGTAGTTGTCTTAAAAACCACTGGCTCCAGAGTATAGTGAGGAGAAAGAAAGAAACTGAGTTGGAAGAAGAAAAATATAAATTCGGAAGGATGGGGGCCAAGTAGTCTCAGATGCATTGGTAGTGTTACAAAAGGTCAGAACTAAATATCCAAGTCAAAGTCAACAATAGTGAAATCAGAGATCCAAATTTTAACAATCTAATATTAAACTGGGACTGTTATACTGGTAGACTGGAACAACGGGGTTGTATGGAGTGCACTTGCTGACATTGGTGGAGGGAGGTCAACATTGGTTGTGAGACTGGTTCAGACTTGTATGTCTGAAACCCAACATGAAGGACTTTGTAAAACACATGGTTTCAATAAAATATTTTTTGTAAAAAAGGAGATAATTTTGCTATCCTGAAAAGAGCATAAATTTCATATTTAAGTAATATATGGAAGCTGATAAAATTAAAAATCATGCAAAATTAACAATAGTATTCTCTAATAAATAAAATAATATAGTAATTCTTTCCCAGCAACTTTAATGAGGTTGAAATAGTGAACAGAAGAATATAAATATCCAGCCAGTATATATTCAGACAGAAACAAGAGTATGTGCATTATGTTAAGAGAAATGTTCTAAGTATCTACCATAAAGATGGTTTCAATGTATATGTTGAATATATTGTATATACTGTATATATCAAATATTATATTCATTGAATGTAGATATTAAATATAATGCATCTGTTGAATACATATATTCAGTATAGTGTATATGTATATATATATATATATACAATACATGAGAATGTAGCACAGTTGTTAATATAAAGTCAACATCAGACTATGATTCAGAAGGACTGAAAAGCTCTGGGAAAAAAATTTTTTCTGGGAAAGGATTCCACAAGATTAAAAATTTTTATAACAAAAGAGAGTACCATTGTTTAATATATCAAGTAATGGTTCATGGTTGCAAATAATCTGATTACATATTGTTCCAGTCATAAAATAATTCACAGTATTATTTTTGCAAGGCAGTCTGGGAAGTTTGCCCAACAAAGGACAATATCTATCTATATACATATAGATATACATATTTAAAAATTCAATTGAAGGCATGCAGGTACAGGTCTCTCACTCAGCATTTAAAGATTTATGCTCAGAATGTTTCAAGAGGTACAAAATAGTCCATCTTACAATTAGGTAAACAATGAACACCTGCATTCAATTTATCATCTGAAAAATCAAACTAGAAGCATTTTGCATACATTTACATTGTTTGACTTAGGAATGTATTTTACAATTGCATGACATATAGTCATCCAAGAATTTTTGTTCTTACGGTGTGTTAGACCATTCTATAACAGGCCAACTCCTAAAGAGGCCCTATAAGACTGATCAACTTTTATTCTTCAGGAAATAACGTACAATTTCTAGTACTTTTGCAATTGTTGAGCGGACACAATTTTGACAACTGTCCTGATTAATGACAAGATATCTTTAAGTCCACTTTTTAGGTGAGTTTACAAATGTCTTACATTCACAGGAGACTTTCATGTGTCCTCTGGCTGAAAACAAATAACCTGCTCATTCTCATTTTCTGCCCTTCCCAACCAAAGCCTCCCCTAAACTTAAATGCAAATAACTCCCATATCTATCAGTTAAATATTATTAATAAGATATTTATATCTGCAACCAGATATTTAAGTGGGGTGAAATTAACCTGGGAAAGTGAATGTTCCCAGTAATTATAAAATATAAAATATTTAAAAGTTGAAATAAAGATAGCAATTATATACCATACACACCTTACACCAGTGAATGCCTATAGCAAATTAAAAAAAAGAAACAATCAGTGTAGGTAAGGACATGATAAAAAAACAATTCTCTTTCACTTCAGTGGCAATGCCATCAGGTTCAGCCTATAGAGGTAATAGTATAATAACTTCTCAAAGATTTCACAAAGAATTCCCATATGTCCCAGTGATGCCGTTTCTTAGTATTTATGCCAAGAAAATAAAAAAAATAATAATAAAATAAATACCTAGCACACTTATGTTCACTGAGGCACATATTACATTAGCCCAAATATGGAAATAACCTATGTTCAAGAAGAGATAAATAGAACTAAAAATGTGGTAGATGAAATATTGCCTTTGCTAGAATTTGCATGGAGCGAAAGGAAAATTAAGCTAAATTAGTCAGAGACAGAAGGGCAAATATCAAATGGCTAGATGATCTTCCACACATGTTTTATATAAATGCATATATACATACATAGAAAAATAATGGACAATATCTAATACCATCAACATCTTAGACTTTGAACACAAAATTGAGATTACTAAAGGGGCTGGAGGGGAGAGGGAGAATCAGGCTCAAAATTACTGTGATTTTAGAAGTTCTTTGGCTCACTGATGGTGGCAGTATTTTGTCCAAAAAAAAAAAATAAATGTAAATAACCATTTAGATTTAAATTTACATTTAAATTTTACATTTAAATTTAAACTATTTACATTGAAAGAACTATGTATAAGAGTTGTTATAACTATAAATGTATAAATAACTATTATAATTATTTAGATAACATAGTTATCTAAACTGTACGTTTTTCTTCAAAATTACAAGTTTAAAAAATAAGTCAAACCTTTAGTGTCATTGCACATCTTGTAGCTGAAGAGTTAATCAAGTTAATAAGAACCACATCATTAAATACAAAATAATAGAGGATGAATGGCTAATACTAAATGTTGTTATTGTTGCTGTTGTTATTGTTGATTTTTTTTCTTTTTTGTGTGCCTTGTTTTTTTGGTTTTTTTTTTTTGTGGGGGGGTCACACCCGGCAGTGCTCAGGTGTTATTCCTGGTTCCATGCTCAGAAATTGCTCCTGGCAGGCACAGGGGACCATATGGGGCACCTGGATTCGAACCGATGACCTTTTGCATGAAAGGCAAACACCTTACCTCTATGCTATCTCCCAGGCCCCCTTGTTTTGTTTTTATTTCAAGACCGTGGTTATTGTTTGGTTGTTGTCTTTATTGCTGTGATGCTTTGGGGGTTCTTTTGTTTGATTTTTTTTGTATAGTTTTTATGTTTTACTTCCTTTCTCCCTTTTTTCTTAAATTGATATTTATAGCCTCTAGAAGGACTCCTTCCATTTCTTTCTTGTTTGATTTTATGCCCCCCTTTTTTTGTCTTTCTTTTTTCTTCCCCTCCAAACAGAACCACATAGCTTGAACCATCTTGTTCTGACTCAGATTGAGGGGGAAATAATGGAGGATACCAAGACCAAACAGCTGTGTGAACATTGAGTAGAAATAAAAAATGATCAGACTTAAACACCAAATCCAAAGCCAACAACAACAGAATCGAAACCCAATTTACAACAAGCTAGACACAGAGGGGCAGAGGGGACCACTTATACTAGCAGCCTGGGGGGAGGGGGGGCAAAGAAGGGGATATGGGATGCATGCTGGGAACAGAGGTGGAGGGAGGACAACACTGGTGATGGGAATGCCTCTGATTCCATGTCACTATGTACCTAAAATATTACTGTGAAAGATTTGTAATTTACTTTATTCAAAATAAAATGTACTTAATTAAAAATGTTTAAATATGCATTTAATATTTTAATAATTAGAAGACTAAATTAGATCATAAAAAATAAAAAGAAAGTGCAGACTTCTCCAAAGACAGAGACCTCCAGCATACACCCAGCATGAAAGTATGAAAGTCTACTTCTCAAGGAGGGAGATAAGGGCATAATGTGTTCAGGTATCAAGTACCCAGGCAACATATGTTGCTCAATCTTTATGTTGCTCAATCTTTATGTTGCTCAATCTTTATTTAATAGTCTTTTTTTTTTTTTTTTTGCTAATGTGTGTTCCACATGAATGCTCAAAGAAGCAACTTTATGCCTAACACTCCACAAATGAGGCTGGTGGGATAGGACAAGTTGCTCACCATGCACTCAGCTGACCGAGGTTAGATCCTCTACAACTACCCCAAGCACATCCAAAAGTGATCTATGAGCACAGAGCCAAGAGTAAACCATGAGCACCACCAGGGAGTAGCCTAAAAATTTATAAATATTGAAGAAGAGAGTACACTGCATTTCCCCAAACTCAACATTTATGTGAAAGAATATTCTATAGAACAGAACAAAAATTTTTATTTCTTATTAGTCTATCTTCTCCATTCTTTTTCTGAAGAATATGCTTATATTACCTATTTTACTCTCAAATTTCTGAACAATATTCTTCTGTTTTTGCATATTTGCATCTGTCTTTCTCTCTTTACCTCCACCATCCCTCATACTCCTCTGTCAATTTTCTCACTTTCTTTTGATTTATTTATCAGTCTGTCTTTCTCCTCCTCTTTTTCTCTCTTACTCACTCTCTCCATCCCTATATTTTCTAGCTCTACCTCCCCCTTTCAGATTGCTCTCTCCTAATTAAAAATTAGATAAAAATAAACAATTGGTTTTGAGGAAAACATACTTTAGATATTAATAACAAACCCATATTCAATGATGAGTAAATCTTTGATTGATTACATGTATATATTTTATGAATTTACCTTGAACTCAATAGATTCATGAAGACATATATACTTTAAACAAGTACGTACTTTAACCACTAATGTTATTATATTTAAAAACAAGTCAAAATAAAACATAAAACTCAGTCTACTTCAACATAGATGAAATTAAGACTAATTCCATCTAATGTGGAAAATGATCTATTAGTTTACTGTGAGAAAATATTTTAAATTTAAAAACCAATGAAATCATCTCTACATAATCAAAGTTCAATTAAGGTACAAATTTTAGAGGAAGATATTTTAAGAAGTCATCATTAAATATGTATTTAGTATAACAATACTTTAGATAAGGATTTTACACATGGAAATCATATGTCAATAATCAAGTTTAACACATTCAATTCTTGCATAGTTGACAAATCCCAATGCAGAAAACACAGAGGCTTGCAATATGAAAAGCAAGTCATATTGGAGTACTAAGCACAAAATAAAAAAGGATTTCAAAGCTTCTCCATAAAAAAATAAAAAAAAGAATTATAAAGATAGTCTAGAAGGTAAGTACTCCTCATACATTCAGTTAACCTCAATTCAAATCTCAGTACACAAAAACTGCTATGAATTACTCCTGAGAAGAGCCAAAAATAGCTCCTAAGCATCTCCAGATATGGGCCAACCTCTCCCCACACAAAAAATAAATTAAAAAAGAAAAATGTTAAAAAAAAATAAAAATATCTTTGGGGAAATAATGGGAATTCACAAACACTGTCTAACGATTTGTGGCATGCTTCCTGAAATTAGATATATTTGATCCTGATAACAAAAATAATGTGAGATCAGAGAGACCGTACAGTGGGTAAGGTGTTTGCCCTGTATGTAGCAAAACTGAATTTGATCCCTGGCACCCCATATAATCTCTTGTGCCCTGACAGAAGTGATCCCTAAGCATAGAGTCTGGGGATAGCCCTGAGTATCTCTGAATGTAGCTATAAAGAAAAGAATGTGATTTCATTTACCCTATACCCCACACTTCTGACAATAGTCTTACAGCCTCCAATAACAGTGAAGATCAGAAGCCTAGCAATCAATGACATGGCAAAACAGTTTGGAGAATCTCTGAATCTAAAATCCCAATTCCTCTGCAGCTACTACCATAATTTGACTATATATAGAACTGTCTTTATTTGAGCTGACCTGGAGCTTTCTCTAAAGATATGTGTTACAATAAGTGGTAAATATTTAACATGCAGCCACCTGAAAAAGCAATAATAATTGACAAGAGAAGCAAAACACCTCAAAGGCAAAGAGAAAAAATTAGATGTCCAAAGAGATAACTGAAAAGCTTCACTGGTTCCTGGAAATCGAAAAGCTTGTACATTAACAGGAAAGTCAGCTTTCCAGGAAATATCTGAAAATATTCTCAGATCTTACCTATGGCTAACCTTATGTCTCTTCTTGTAAAGAGGAACTACAGATGTGACAGAATTCTAAGCACAGCAAGTGAGCTCTCAAGATAAGTTTCAGTTGCAGTCATTTTACAAAATCACTGCCTCTCATAAGATGATTACTGAGATAACCTAGCAGAGATTTCATTGCTACTTATGATAAAAATACAGATATTATTATTATTATTTGGAAATATTATTATATAAATAAGCAGCAATAAAACAACAAATATGAACAATGTATCTTAGAGAAATGGGTTGAGATTTTTGGAGATGCCATATTATAAAAATGTCTGGTTTACAAAAATTAAAAGATATGAAAACAATTTTTTAAAAACATGTGACTGGCCCACAATAGAGGAGAAAGTAACTTCAAATAATGTTACTAGGAGGGCTGGAGTGATAGCACAGTGGTAGGGCATTTGCCTTGCACACAGTCAATCCAGAACAGACCTTGGTTCGACCCCTTGCATCACATATGGTCCCTCAAGCAAGGAGCGATTTCTGAGTGCATAGTGAGGAATAACCCCTGAGCATCACCGGGTATGACCCCAAAAAATGTTACTAGGATTAGGAATATAGGTCAGCAGAACACTTTTCCTTTCATGCGTGAGGTCATGGGTTTGATCTTTGGCACTGCAGAGGTAAAGAGGGAGAGAGAGAAAGAGAGAGAGCCTGAGAAAGAGAGAGAGAGAGCCTGAGAAAGAGAGAGAGAAAGAAGAAACTATGCTAAATAAGCCTAGTCTTTAATAGTATTAATGATCATAATATAATGGAATGTTCAATTAACTAAACGAAACTATATTTAAAAACAAAAAGCATAGAGTTGTGTCATCAATTAGAAGCTCTGATAGACAAAAAGATATTCTCTTTTTAAGAAACAGATAAAACTTCTGGAATTTAAAAGTATAGCTAGAAAGGCATGACCATATACTTAAATAGTCACAATAAAGTGCATTTTGAAGAAGGCTGGGCCTATTGAGATTATCCAATCTGAGAGAAAAAAAAAGAAAATCAGAATTTATAACCTCAAAACTTGCAGGGCATCATCAATTATGTCAAAATATGCATAATGAGACTTTCTAGGAAGAAAAAGAAAGCAAAAGGGAAAAACACTTTTGTGGAAATAATATTTAATGCAAAAATGTAGAAAATGCATACAAAAAGCTCAATGACCACATTTTAGTAAGGAAATCAAATCTCTAAAATTTTATGCAATCTTCTTCTAGAGCTAAAATATTTGCTTAGTTTGTTGTTTTTTTCTCCCAAAGCCCCAATGTAATTGCTGTCTTCTAACTCATTAAACTAAAGGTTATGCTAACTAAAAGTTCAAGTGTGTTGTTACAGGTTCACCATCAGCTTTATTCATGTTGCCATTGTGAGGGCAAAAAGAATAGAAACATAAAAATAGTATTGAGCATTGAAAGAAGATTCTATATTTACTGACTACTGAAGAAGAATCATATCATATTATTTCATCAACTTCCAGATAAATGTGAATTATAGTTACTCTGCAGTGATGATGGACTATATCACAGTTTTGCTCAATATAATTTGTAATACTGGTGATGTGCTTGTTTCTATTCTCATTGATTATGAAGAATCACACATTTCTACTTGGCTTCTGGTATGACTTATCACTACAATAATAATTTCATCCAGAAACACATACTGACCTTCAGCCCTTCTGAAATCTTTCAGAACACCAGAAAACACATATATCACAATTCTACCCTAGGACTCTTGCACATTGGAAGAACAGCAGTAAGGAGTGTGACCCATCATCTAGTCACCCGGACAGGAGATCAAGAACCCATAATCATTTTACAAACTATAAGTTTTAGTAATATTTCATACAAAAACAATGAAAAAAAGATTTCAAAATGTGCATGAGTTCACTCAGTCAAATTGCTTACTAACCCTAAGGAAGAGATACTGTACTTAATTATATTTAACAGATAAATAAAATTCATGTGAATAAACAAAATGACGTGCTTACAGTCACATATTAAGTGGAAAAAAAACAAAGTTAATATGAACCAGTCGATTTCAAAGTTCAGTGGTTCTTTATTGTTGTGACAGTCTTCTTTCTCCTGTATGGCATAAATATTCTATCAAACCATAATGCCAGCAAGTGTATCCTCATCCCATAAATAGTCTAATACTTATTATAAAAACTAAATTAATTTGTGAACTCATCTTCCAATTTGATGCTATTGCTATTACTGCCTTTTTATAATCAATTTTATTTTGGTGTCGAATAAGTACAGTGCTAGGAACCCTTATTACCACTTGGAATAGCATTAGCAGAAAATTTAGCAAGTAAGCTATACAGAAAAAAAAGTAATTTTAATATTATTAAAGTGTTTTATAACAACTAAAAAGTAAAATTCAGTAATTCAGTTTTTACAAGTTTTTGGTGTGGGAACTCCCTAATGGTGTTTAAGAGGCCCAATGAACCCTCCAAATTATTTTTGGTCAGCTTGGCCAATAGTACAACACAAGGGCTCAAGGCTATTGTACTACTAGGAAACTATGGAATGTTGCTCACCCAGCGTACCCAGGGCCCACTACAGCTGCGTCCAATGAAGCTCATAGACCTGTATGGTGCTGTTGAACAAAACCAGGTTAGATGCATCTGAGCCTCTTCAGTACCATCTCCTCAGCCCTGTTTTACACATATTAATGAAAATAACTATCAGACTACCAATTCAGCATTCAATTTTAAAAACACACTCTTGGGTAAGAAAATAGTCATGCTAGTATGGTCCTTTTAGAAATAAGGAAAAATATGGATAATCCTCAAAATACTAAAAATTGATGTCCCATGATTTCAAATACTACCATGCCTAGAGATATATCCCAGGAACTCAAAAACACCATGTAAAAATTTCCTATGTATTCCTATGTTTATCACAGCATAATTTACAATAGCCATAATCTGGAACCAATCCAAGTAACTGAAAAAAGATGAGTGGATAAAGAAACTATGGGTCATCTACACAATGGAATACTATGCAACTGTTAGAAAAAAATGAAGTCATAAAATTTGCTTATACATGGATGGGTATGGAGAGTTAATTTAAGCTAAGTGAAATGAATCAGAGGGAGAGAGAGAGACATAGAATAATCTCATTCATTTGTGGGATATAAGAAAAATAAAAGACAGTATGATAATAATATCAAGAGACAATAGAGATGAGGGCCAGAAAAAACAGTCCATATTAGGATGCTTGTCACAAATAATGAAACAGTGCAATTAGGTATAGAAAGGACTACTGTAACAATAATAGTTGGAAATGGTCACTCGGACAATAACTGGATGATGAATAGAGATAAAATGATGTGCATGGTATCCCTTTATTAACAATAAAGCAAACCAATGTGTCTAAAGGGGGGAGGAAAGAAAAGGAATGAGAGAGAGAGAGAGAGAGAGAGTGAAAGAGGAAAGTAAAAAGCCTATCCCCAAGGCAGTTAGAAGGGAGAGTGGAAAAAGAAACTAAAAAAATTGGTGGTGGGACATATCCATGGGTAAATGGAATTGTACATTGTAAGATGAAAACTCAATCATGATCATCATTGTAATCAGTGTTTAAATAAAAAGAAAAGAAAAAATACTCAATTTAATAAGTTCCTTCATCTGATACTTAAATAAATTTTAAAGTTAGAATTCAAGTTATAACTTACTTTCTTTCCACATTATACTTCTTTATATACCCATAAAACATGACACAACATGAATTGTGATATGGTTGAAAACAAAGAACATTTATGCATTCCTCAATCCATCAGAATCAGGTATGCAGTGAGTAGACTAGACTATTATTGAAAGGAAAATAAGTCTGTGTGACTTCCTGATTCAGTATTTAGTGGTAAGGAACACACAGGCTGTTAAAAATGATGTAACCTATTTTATCAGCCAAAGCAGGATTTGGGCACGTACTATTTTCTAAGTTACAATGAATTTAGGATTATCACAGGGGAGGAAGGGAAAGTCTGGCAGAAGCCTCTGAAGAATTCTTAGTCACTTTTAAAAAGTAGAAATGTTTCCTTGAAGATTTTTCATTATTCTAAAAAGAATTATTATAGTAGGACCAGGGTATGCTTCCAAGAAAAGAATTTAGTGTCATTAAACACCCATGTTTAATAAAAGGATGTTTTCTGAACTCCCTTTCTTATCTAGCGCCATCAGAAAATGGAATTAGTCATTTTTTTCATTACTTATATTTCAAATAAAGTTACTCTCCAAAATAAAGTATGTATATCAAAACATATGTAACATTAGTACCAAACCATAAATTAAACCTAAAAAGATAAAACTCACTGAGATCAAAAATAAGTTAGACATGGGGCCAGAGCAGAGGCACATGCAGAAAGGCATTTGCCTTGCATACACTAACCTAGAACGGACGGCAGTTAGATCCCTGGTGTCCCGTATGGTCCCCCAAGTCAGGAGCTATTTCTGAGCACATACCCAGGAGTAACCCCTGAACATACTGAGTGTGGCCCAACCCCCTCAAAAAGACAATATGCTAACAAAAACACACTACTGAATATACTCCCAACAGCTGAAAAAGACATTTCATCCTGAATTCCCAAACCTAAGTAAAAAAATACCGGTATAAGTAACCATATTTTCACTGACTTCTTAAGCTTTTCCGCTTGTAACCTGTTTCATGAGATCAACATTTCATGAGAAATGTGTTCACAGCCCCAAGTATATAAAATAGGTATGTAAATCAAACATTAACTGATAATAGATCAAAATCCATTGAAAAAATATTTACGACCTCTTCTTCAGTTATATTACCCCATATGACATAACTTATAAAATTTATTCAAAGTTTAAAGAGATATATTATTGACCAATATCATCATGTCATGGTAAAATTTTGTTTAATACTTAAAGAAGATATTATAATTAATTTAACTTTTATCTTGCTTCTGCCACTTAACTAGATAAATCCAATGACTATTTAAGACTCTTGAAGTAACCACAAAGTGTGACAGTCAGAGCATATATACTAACTTCATTTTCCTTTCCGAGAACATGCATTGAATTTTTCAAGTTAATTTAGCAAAAAATGTCAAATAACCAAGTAGTCTTAAGACATGGACACATCTCCCCAGTCAATCCCTACTTTGCTAAAACTCCCTATGCATGCAAGCATCATGAAAGCATGCATGAAAAGACATGAAAAAGCTTGCACCAAGCAGAAGTTCACACACAACACACTTTAAAAACAGAACTTATATGTATGCGAAAGACAATAAATTCTCAACCAAATACTAGAAATTTTAAATTTTTGTTCACATTTAATATCACTGCGTATATTATTATGCAAGAAATATAATATTGCACATACATGTTGACAAATATTTTACTTATATAAATAAATAATATTAATGAACATTTTAATTAGAAAATAATATTTTTGCAGAAATATAAAACTTCTTAAGATATTAATCCCATTAATATATACTACTCATAAAATAATGACCCAAATTTTATTCTTCCTTTATGTGTACAATGTCTATAATTTTAAGTAAATCTAATGTACATGTAGATCAAAGTTAAAACCTATAATCTCTTTAACAAAAATGATATTTGTAAATATTCCACCTTAAATAATTGAAAATATTATTTTATCTCATTATATATGACATTTAACATGTGTTTTTTCAAGATAAGGCAGTAAAGTCTCCTCTGTAAGACTTCAGGATATTTCAAGGGAGCAAGGGGTAAAATCTGAATAAACGATGAGTAACGTAAAGGAAAATTAGAAAGTTAACCTGCAGGAGAGGGGAAGTCACAGGAAAGGAAAAATTAGGAAAGGGACCAGAGTCAGAAAAAGCTGAGAAACTTCCCCCTAGGAGATTAATAAAATAGAATTTTGCCTGAACCACTTAAAAACAAACTTTACCTCTCATTTTCTTGGCTATGCTTTGTGAAATTTCTACAAAGAAAATTAAACTGTAAGCATAAACTACTTTGGCACCAAATACCATGGAAAATTATTTACTGGTGACATGTTCATCTTCTGAAAATGTATTCTTTCCTAAACCATATAAGAAAACAATATCGCAAATGCAAAGAATATAAGGGCGTCTAGTATATCATCTTGGTAGATGCAGTGTGGACACAAATGTAGAGCTGAGTTAGATGGCAAATCAGTCTAAACAGAGCTACCATTATGATAGAGGATTAAAGGAAATAGACCATGAGTTTCTCAAAAGAGTGGGACTAGAAAGATGAATGGATGGGACATTGGTGATGGGAATATTGCACTGGTGATGGGGGAGGGGTGTTCTCTACATGACTGAAACCCAACCACAATCATGTTTGTAATGAAGGTATTTAAATAAAATATTATTAAAAAAAAGAAAAAACAGAAATTAGGTAAAATCAATATATCCATATACCAAAGAGAATCAGCAGTCATGGAGTGGTCTATAGGTAATAGTTGATCCTGTATAAATAGTGATAGCTTAGATAGATCTCAACCTCAGAGTCTAGTTATAAACCAAAACTAATGATGTGGATCATATCTAGTCATCAGGAAAATATTAATATATTGGTTATCCTACCTGAAAGCAAAAAAAAATCACATAACCACTGCTCCTGTATTGTGTCTAACCTTCTAAATATCTTTTATATTGCTCTTTTACAAAAAGACTTGAAAAAAAGAGATTTCTTTGTCGCCACATCCTAATGGAGGGACTGTGGATAAAAAGGAATCATGGAGCACAATTAGTAAAAATGTGAATTAGTGCAGCCTTTTTAGAGGTCAATTTTCAGCCAAAAAAAAAAAAATCACAAATATATAAGAGTAGGGACGATAATCTCAAAAATATCATGAAAAAGTGGGTAATTACATGCAAACAAAAGTGAAACAGGACTCGATCACACCACATATGAGAATCAATATAAGAATAAATAAGAATATATATAATAATCAATCAGAAATGGATTAACAATGTGAATATGAGCCTTTAAACTACCTTAAACTATAAAACTATAGGAAATAAACAAAATAAAAACTCTTAAGCATTCATCTTGGCAATGATTTCTTTTTTCATTTGAAACCAAAATGAAAGGAAACAATGATAAAACAAAAAAAAAAACTGGATTGAAAACTAAAACATCTGTACAGCTAAGGAACAATAAGAAAAATGTAAAAGAATGTATGAATGCCCAAGAAGTCTCCAAATGCCATGTGTTCTTATTGAAAGATAAAGAGGGGAAATTCAAAAGAATAAAAGTAGTGAAGCTAGAGTGGTAAGTCTCTCTGTAATAAAGTTGGGAAAGAAAGGAAGAGGGGAAAAGTGCTTGGAATACTTCATTTAAACTGTGGATTGGAGGTGATCTTTCTTTAAGAGACTCAATGTCTTTACTTGGAATTCTGTTTCTCTTTTCATTTTTTAAGGTCAATTTAAATATTTCATAGGGCCTGGGGTGATATGGTGTTAAGAACAGGGGTTTGGTGACATGAGATTAAGGGGGAGTCTTTAGACAGAAAAGTATTTAGTATTTAGCTGAACCTATCACCCAATTTTTGGTTTTTCATTTTATTGTGAAGAAAATTGAGACTATTAGTTCTACTAAAGGTAGGAAACTTCTTTTAAAAATTATTTAATTTATACACAATGATCACCATAGCTTTTTACTGTGGGTTTTCAGCCACAAACAGTTCCTGTAAATAATTCTACAAACCCCAATGCCAAAGGAAAGGGGGAGTAGGTCTGAAACAGGGCTGCCACAGGAAATACTCAAAACCAAGATGTAGAGATGAAATAGGCCTGGGGAACCTTACAGGTGAAAAGAGAGCAAAATATGCTGGAGCCACAATTTTTATTGGGAAGAATGGGACCACCTGCATAGGAGGAGAACAGGTTGGGATAGAGAGCCTATCCAGTGGCTCTTCTAGTCCAGATGGGATTTAGATATATAAAAAAGAATCTACCTTTGATTCAGGTGAAATGGTTAATCCAAAATGTTCTCATCTTCAATTCTATCCACCTCTCTTAGCACACATTACCCTTATTATTTTGGTTGGGCCCAAGTCTGGTAGTGTGAGGAAACTATCCCTAAGATGGTCCAGGAAGATCTCTCCTGGTGGTGCTGAAAGTACAAATGTGGGACTCACCTGGAATGCTCATTCTTCAGTGCTCTGAGCCATCTCTCAAAGTACTTTACATAATTTGATCTTAAAGAAATAACTGGTATTTAAGAATATTCAGGGGGCCGGTCGGTGGCACTGAAGGTAAGGTGCCTGCCTTGCCTGCACTAACCTAGGATGGACCACGGTTCGATCCCCCGGTTCCCTATATGGTCCCCCGTGCCTGCCAGGAACGACTTCTGAACGAATAGCCAGGAGTAACCCCTGAGCGTCACCGGGTGTGACCCCCAAAAAAACAAACAAAAATAAATAAAAAAAGAATATTCAGTCATAATTTAATGACTATGGCTACACCATATCTAAAATAAGAAAGCATTATTCTAAGTGCCTATATTCCTATTAACTAGACATTGCATTCCTAAAAGTTGATCTATTTCAACTAATTACTGATTTTCTATCATTAGCCAAGCACTGAGTTATCTACTTTAAACCTATCACATCCCATGTGGTCCTCCGAGGCTGACAGGAGTGATTTCTGAGCACAGAGCCAGGAATAACCCCTGAGCGCTGCCAGATATGCCCCCCCCCAAAAAAAAGAAAGAAATGCTTTGAAAACAAAGGCAATCCAGTATAATCTAAACATTCAAAGTTTGCTTTGTACTTTCAAGTGACTTATCTTTAACATTTGAATTTAAAACTAAATAGCTAAGCGCTATGCAGAAAATTTACACAACAGGTCAACATCTGGGAACATGACTATGAGACTATTTGTAAGAAACAGTTTACTGATAGTCGTGATTCACTATGCCTAGAAGTTTCTATAAAGTTTGGTTTTAAACAGCTGACATCTGCTTTTTGTGCAAGGATCTGAATTTTCTGTGTTACCAGAGGGTGTGTATATGATCAACCTCAGTCAACACCTTGAATATTGAGTTTGCAATGGGTTTCCTTAGGGTAGAAAACATTAAACACTTTGTCCTTCATTTTTGCTACCAGCAAAAAAAAAAAAAGGAGGATGTGTCTTATGTACTCCTTGGGGATCCCAGGGAAAATATGAGCAAGACTGTACATGGATTTCAAGTGACTCTGCCTCTGTCTCTTTTTCAAGTCTGATCTAATGAGGGCATTCTCATGACTTGACTACAGTCAAATTTAACCATTAGAACAAATATATGCCAAGTCCAACAAACATTAGCAAATCTCCAAATGGAATCGTATTAGGACCTCCTTCCAATATAGCAGGTTTTTTTGAAAAGGCTTTTTTCTGGGGCCCGGGAGATAGCATGGAGGTAAGGTGTTTGTCTTTCATGCAAAAGGTCATCGGTTGAATCCCGGTGCCCCATATGGTCCCCCGTGCCTGCCAGGAGCAATTTCTGAGCATGGAGCCAGGAGTAACCCCTGAACACTGCTGGATGTGACCCAAATACCAAAAGAAAAAAAAAAAGAAAAAGAAAAAGAAAAAGAAGGGGCCGGGCGGTGGCGCTGGAGATAACCTAGGACGGACCTCGGTTCGATCCCCCGGTTTCCCATATGGTCCCCCGTGCCTGCCAGGAGCGACTTCTGAGCAAATAGCCAGGAGTAACCCCTGAGCGTCACCGGGTGTGGCCCCCCAAAAAAAACAGAAAAAGATAAAGAAAAGGCTTTTTTCCCCTACCTGTTGATATGCTTCATAGATCACATCAAACAGAAATGCCTGTGGCATTTCACTTGCTCTGTATCTGGCACGTTCCAGTGAGTGGTCCAAGCTACCATCTGCAGATGGACTGATGACAGTAGATACAAGAGGTCTAATTGCTCCCGATGCCTGCAGAACAGAAAGGCAAATGCATTTAACCTAGAGAATCTTTTAAAATCTTTTAAAATATGATTCTAAAAATCATGTGTCATTCTGAGAGTTGATTACTTACTTTGCTCTTCCCAAGAAAGTAGTTGAACAACTTTTAATTCATAATTTACTGTTCTACATGAAACCCAGGCTCATAATATTTTAATTCTAGTTTCTGTAAAAACAATTCTCTTTGAATACAGATTCATTTCAATGATTCTTCAGGCAAAAATATCCAATAATTTTAGTTGTAAATGGGGACTGATTAAAACTATCTCGTTACTATGGTCATTTAAATTCAAGGGACTACTGCATATCAGTTATTCACCTTGTCTTTAGCATAATCATTCCATAATATAGAATATAATCATACAATCCCATAATAATAATCTCATAATATAGAATATCATTATCAAGCAGACTTGGTGAGTTGCATTAAAATATAGTTTCCATGGAATAAATTAAGTAACCCTTATACATACTCCAAACTCTATATCATAGCTACATACGGATTACTGCACATAAAATTAATGTATGAACAAAACAAAATAGTCATAAGGAGACCAACATTGAACCAAGATAGTCAAACCAGAAACTAATTTATGAAAAGTAAGAGACTTGCTGGAAACCAAAGATTATGAAAGAAAGAGATAAACAGTTTACATACAAATAACCATTATCAGTGATTCAAATAGAAACTTGGAGCCTTGGCATCAGAGTGAAGTTAAGGGGACAGGCAAGAATGAAAGTAAAGGACTGATGTCCAAGTGGGAGAAGAAAGAGAGATAAAGTAACAAGTCAGAGGGGTAAGAATATAAAATGTGCAAAAAGCACAGGTATAAAACACACATCAACAAACAGATATAATGAAAAAAATTAAAATTGTTTTTACTTGCAATTACTTACAGGTACTATTGAGATTCTTTGACAGACCATGAAATACAAAGAAAAAATACATATGCATATATATTAATTAAAGAATACATGAGACATTCAAGTTTCAGCAAGAGAAGCTCTGCAGACTCTCTCCTCAGCAAAACAGTGATTCAAAATAAGTTAAAAACCAAATATTTAAAGCATTTGACAATTGTCCTCAGGGCATTTAGTAAATTAAGTCCCATTACCCAATAAATTTTTCTGTATCTTGGTAAGAAGAGGTAGCTTGTGGTTCTGGAGCCAAAATTTGTTTCTTTCCTTTATACCCGCTGTGATTAAAGTTTCACTTAAGATAGGGATAGAGAGGGAGTCAGATAGGTAGAGTTAATGGTTCAGTAAGTCAGAGAGCATGTTTTTAGGAGGCCCATGGTTAAGTCCCCAGCATTACATGGATCTCCAGCACCCTGTCAAAAGCAATCTCAAAACACCATGTCATGAGTAGTCCTTGAGGTAGTCAGTGTAGACTCAAAACCAAAACAAATAAAACTAAACAGAATATGAATAAATAAATCAAAAATGGATAACAATATTGGCCTTCCTGGGGTCTAAGAAATAGTAGAGCAGGACACGTACTTGTCTTGTATGTGGTTGACCTGCAGTTGATAACTGGAACCCCATAATGTCCTCTCAGCTCAGCCATGAGCAAACCTTAGGCATAGCTTGGAATGACTCCCAAAAAATAAATATATAAAATTTTGGATTTCTCTTGCCCTAGTTTCCAGGAAAAAAAGGCAGAGCATCAGCATTACATACATTACCCCATATTACAGGGGATGTCACAGGCAATTGTGTCAAAAAGATTGGAGACTCTTTCACCTAGTCTTCATTGGAGACAATGTCCCAAGCATGACAGAGAGTGAATACTGGGGCCCCGATAACTCTTGTCCCAGATCACACAGAGGTGCAGAGCCAAAATTAAAAGAATAAAGCTATTTTATGCCCTCATATTGCACTCTGCTTAGGCAGTAGGGGTTTCCTTCTAAGATTAACAAAACACCATGTCAACTCAGGTCCCCCAAGTAGAGCTGTAAGTTCACAGAAGGTGAGGCAAAGTCTAGCACTGTGACACTATCCACAGAAATTATTCTTACTTTGTATAGCATGAAATTTAAGCCCATCTTCATTCGCCAAAGAAATGGAGATTCTCATAGTACACAATTAAGAAGATACTGCTAACTACATGAAAGCAGAGGTAAAACAGCAGGCAAACTTGTTTACCAAACAAGTAGGGAAAGAGTTCAAGGAAACTTCCTTGAGTTAGAGTGAACTTCAAAAATGATCCAAATGATCCAGTTAGATTCCAGACCTTAACTGGATGAGACCAGGGGGTAATAATAACACAGTCATGCTGAAATTACATAAGCAGGTAGCAATTAGCAGGAGATTAACAGAGTTTGTCAGCCCCCATGTGATGTCACAGGTTTCAAAATGATTTGTCAAATAGCATTCTACCAAAACAACTATCATCCCATAGTGATTATAAACATTTCCAATACTGCAACTTCAGACAACTGATGGGCTTCAGCACCGGAGGTTTCGTGAAAACAGAGCAAGGAAATCCCAAACCAGCATGCAAACAACAACAGGTCAAAACATATCCATTATAGCAACAATAAAAATCAAACAGACATTCAAACTATGTATAATATTTTTAAGCAAGCAACATAAACTACCTGTAAAAGAAAACATTATCATCAAATCTAACATATTACAATTTCCAGTCAGTATTATAATATGCTCAAATAACTAAAGGAAATCACAGTTAGAAAGTAAAACAGGGGCAGAGCAAGAGCATAATGAGTAGGGCATTGCCTTGCACACATCTGACCTGGGTTCAATCTCCAGCATTCCATTTAGTCCTCTGAGCCTGCCAGGAGTAATTTCTGGGTGCAGAATAAGAAGTAACCCTTGAGTGCCACCAGGTATTGGCAAAAAAAAAAAAAAAAAAAAAAAAAGGTAAAACAGGTGAGACAGAACAAATCAGAGAATAGCAGACCCAAAGAAACTGAGCTCCACCCAATCTGTGAAAAAAGGAATTTCAGCAAAAGTAGAGGCCACACCCAAGGACACCATTTCCTCTGCTATAAATAAAGCTAGAAAGCTGCAGTTAACATGGAACAGACAAATACACAGTCCAAAACTATCTCTCACATAACCTCCCCTGAGACCTCCCTGGCAGTAGAGAAGGCAATGACATAGGTTAAAAACACATTTAGACAAAGACCCATGCCTTTTGATTGAAGACTTCAATCCTGCAGACCCAAACAGTAGTAACCCCTTCTATAACCTCTCTGCAATTAAGTTCAGAGTGGAAATAATGGAATGTACTGCCAATAAAACAAGAGAAGGGTGGCAGACGCGTGCTCGGAGCTGGAGGGGAAAGACCTCATCCTCCATTCCTCCATCAGTCAACCTCTTCAGGGGCTGATTTGCAACATTTATATAGAATAATAAACCTTGATGAATAGCTGGAGAAAATCTTGGGAAATAGAATATGAGAGGCATCACCTTACCTTACCTTACCTTAGTAATTAAAAGGGCCTGATATTAGAAAAAAAAGACAAACTGTAATTTCACTGGAATATAACTGAATATCTGAAGATCTGCAGGTATATGATAAGTTAACCTTTGATAACAAAGCAAAATATATTAAATGTAGCACAGAAATCCTCTTTAATAAGTGGTGCTGGAAAAACTGGTCGGCTACATGCTGACCTTTTCCTGACACCATGTGAAAAATCTCAAATCAAAATATATTAAAGACATGGATATCAGATATGAAACCATAAGGTGCACAGACAAATTAGGCAAAACTCTCCCAGATACTGAAACTCCTTCAAAGATGAAACACTGTGCTCGCTTCGGAAGCACATATACTAAAATTGGAACGATACAGAGAAGATTAGCATGGTTCCTGTGCAAGGATGACACGCAAATTCATGAAGCATTCCGTATTTAAAATAAGATGAAACACTGGGGCTGAAGAGATAGCACAGCAGTATGGCGTTTGTATGCAGCTGATCCAGGACGGACAATACTTCAAATCCCAGCACCCCATATGGTCCCTGGAACCTGCCAGGAGTGATTTTTGAGCACAGAGCCAAGAGTAACCCCTGAGTGTCCCCAGATGTGACCCAAAAAACAAACAAACAAAAAAAAAAGATGAATTACTGACCCAGCTGTTAAAACAGTTAAATAAGGCTACATTAAATCAATGTTTCTGTACCTCAAAAGAAATAGGGCCTGGGAGATAGCATGGAGGTAAGGCGTTTGCCTTTCATGCAAAAGGTCATCGGTTCGAATCCCGGTGCCCCATATGGTCCCCCGTGCCTGCCAGGAGCAATTTCTGAGCATGGAGCCAGGAGTAACCCCTGAGCACTGCCGGGTGTAACCCAAAAACCAAAAAAAAAAAAAAAAAAGAAAGAAATAAAGAGCAGGATACAAAGCTGATGCACTGAATGGAAAAATTTATTTACATGATATTCATTAAGCAAGGGATTAATATCTAAAATACATAAGGCGGGTGTAAAGATTATGAAAAATGAACATCCAACCCATAAAAAAATAGGGAGAAGAGATATTAGAAACTTCCCCAATGAAGAAATACAACTGACCAAAAGGCACATGAAAAAAATGTTCCACATCATTATTCATCAAGAAGATGCAAATCTAAGCAGCAATGAGATAACATATCGCACCACAGAGACATATCACACATCACAAAGAACAAGAGCAATCAGTTGCTGGCACAGATATAGGGAGAGAAAGACTCTCATCCTCTGGTGCTGAAAATGCTGACTGGTTCATCCTTTCTGAGAAACAATATGGACTTCCTCAAAAACAACCTAGAAATCGGGCTTCCATTTGTCCCAGTAATACCTCTTCTGGGAATATAATCTAGGGGTCGATAAACACTATGTAGAAAGCATCTGCATTCCTATGTTCATAGTAGCACTATTCACAAATGCCAGCATCTGGAAATAATCCAAGTGTCCAAGAACAGATTAATGGATCAAGAAACTACGCTACACTAAACAATGAACTACTATGTAGTTTTTAGGAAAAATAAAGTTCCAACATTGATGAGGGCCTAGAAACTAGAAATCCTTCCCTCCCCCTAATTTTTAAAGTGCTCCAATTTATCCTATAAGAGTCAGTCCTCCAACTACAACCTGCAAGTAGATCTCCAAGGTCTGTCTACAAGTGGGTGTGAGTATGTAAGTGATGGACTCTTCTATGTTTGTCTAGTCTGTATTGTACATAATCCCTCCCTATACTGTATATAATCCCTGTTATATATTATTCCTCCCCCCTTCAAACTCCCCTGTTAACCATCTTACAAAACCCTTCCTATCCTCTCACCCCTCAACCCTGATCCATTATCTCTCTAGATAACCCTCTTTACCCTCAGTTCTTAATTCTTCAGAAACAGGTACCTTCCGCCTGCCCCAGCAAAGCGTCACCTGACTGCCAAAGCGAAAGGTCACCCTTTCAGCGCCCTCCACCCCCCGGTCTGGCAAGATGTATAGCTCCTGCTGATATGTTCTATGCAACCCTTTTTTTCCCACTTCCCCTCACTCTGGACTTGCTTGTAACCTGATTTATCTCCAGAGGGACCTACAGCTGGAGGACACTACGTGATCTCTGACTGCTACAAACCATTTCTAAGACTCCACAAGATCACAGTGCATTGAAAATATGCCTGGATTTTATCCTACCTTCAGGCTATCTCAAAAGACTTAAAGGGGATAGCTATATTTTCTTTGTATGTTTCTGTCGATGAATTTCCTTAATAGTTATAACTCTTAGTGTTTATTTCTATAGAGAGAGGTAGCCTCCCTTATCCTCCTTTTTTAATTTATTTTTTGATCTGCCAAGCAAAAAATTCTAGTAGAAAAGTGTTGTTGGGGATACAAGGTAAGGTCAAAACCATGGCATAGAGACTGTGTAGTTTGTTGCTTTTAACCCCAAATGCACCAATAATGTAATATGGCATTGTTCCTTTTTGCATAGGCACTAAAATGGGGAAATCTTATGTACAGAAAGAAGTTCTAGCCTAATAGGGATAAGAAACCATAAATTTTATAGTGCAGGGGTGCCTTCTACCCTGAACATTAGTCATGGGGACTTGATTTAGGCCTCAATTGATCGGACATCGACACCCCAAACCCCTGATCCCAACATTAGAACTAACACAGTTTCCTGCACCAGCACTAGGAATAAAACTCCCTTCTGGGGAAGTCCTAATACTGTTCCAGCATCAACTTGCTCCCTGGTAGGTTCATATGACACCCTAAAAATGAGAAAACAACAACAACTCTATCTAAGGTCAGGTTGCCCTATCTAACAATGTAATGAAATCAGACCATCCTAGGATTTGTGCAAAAACCCAAGACACTGTATCTATTAGGCCAAGGAAATTTTCTTTCTAATTTCCCCAATGTTTACTGCACCTATGGGGGGAAAAAAACTTATCTCATCTGCCCCACCTTTTACTTTTTTGTTGTTGTTGTTGTTTCTTTTAATTTTATTTATGTTTTCTAGCTAGAATGCCCACCTTTTTTCATTGACCTTGAATCATTTTGTTCTGCCTCATATTTCTCTATCTTTCTACAAATTGATAGAAAAAAGTGGATAGGATCCAGAGGCCAAACAGTCTCAATAGCATTGAGTTAAAAAAAAAATCTGATCTAAATACCCAAACCAAAGTCAACAACAAGAAAATCAAGAGAATCAAACTATAGCAAGCTAAACACAAAATAGATCTATTATACTAGTAGTTTAGGGGACTAAATGTAGAGGTATGGGATGCATGTTGGGAAATATGGTGGAGGGAATTCAACACTGGTGGTGGGAATAGCCCTAATTCACTGCCACTACATGCCTGAAATACAACTGTGAAACACTTGTAATTCATGCTGGTTTCATTAAAATAAAAAAAACTAGAAAAAATACTTAAAGCATAAAGCATGTTACTATGCTATATAAATATAAAATATAAATAGTTTATTATATCTAATATGTAATTAATGTATTTTATTAATTATTAAAATCATATTTATTTTATTTGTTTAATATTTAATAAAGAGTATTTATGAAACATAAATATAAAAATATAAAAATAACTTTTGCAAATCAGTGTTTAAGAATGAATAAAGGAGCAAAAGATTTATATGGACAATTCAATAATAACAAAAGTATCCAAAAATATCTGGAATAATAGTCAACAGACAATAAAATGCTAATTTAGAACATAATGAGAAAACATTTCTCATAAACTGTATTTGTTTAAAAACAATTAAGTCAAATAATAAAGTGAAGGTAAGTATGCCGGTCTACTCAAACTCTTATCAGATACTATGAGTAAAACGGTAAGTTTTTTAATAATAATTTTTATTTTGACCAAAGTGGATTACAAATCTTTCACAGTAATGCTTTAGGCGCATTGTGACATTAAATCAGGGGCATTCCCACCACCAATAAAACTACAATTTGATACAAGTTTAGGAAATAGCTCAGCATCATCTGTTAAATCTGATAAACTAAATATATCTTGACTCTAAATAACATCATTTGTTTATGCACCAAAAGCCTAATTTACTATGTCTATGCTAGTAATGTTTATTTACATCAGCCAAAACTAAAGAAAACAAGTGCCTATCTACTCTAAATAGCTGAATTATAATATGTAATATTATGTAATATGTAATATATAAATGTAATAAAGGCAGTGATCATAAATAATAAATTAAGTTATAATAAATAATAAGTTGTAGATTCGTTGACTATGTTTCTCTATAAAAGTCAAACACATGCAACTAATAAGTTAGCAAATCATTCAAAAATATCCATATATACATGCTTCAATGTAAATATTAGTGGTAAAATTCATACAAATACAACAAATATTATTTAGGGAAACATGCTATAAAATTGCAATAAGATAAATGTTAAAGGTCAGCATAATGTTTTATCTGAAGAGGAATAATTTCTGAGTTTGAAATAGATTCAGAATATTCTATATATCACACAAAGTGATATATTCAGAAGATACCCAAGTTTTCGGCATCTTTTAGTATGTTGAAAAAAAATTTCTTGAATGTATTATTATGGAATCACTTTGATTATCAAAAGCACACTTCATAAAAGTAGAAAACATCCAAATTATAACAGTTTTGTTTTGTCCAAAAATTAACAAGATGTTAGAAGATTAGTTAAAAGGTAGTCGTCCAATATGAAAATAATTGAAAGCACAAGAGCATTGTACTTTCTAGAGTTTTATTAAATAATACAGCCATAAAAAGAGTCACAAGTGAAAATAACTTTCTTGCTAGCTCACTCACCATATATCTAGAATATATAGATATAGGAGAAATATGTTAATGCTAAATAAGCATGTACTCCATAGTTGTTTCTATAAGACATTTGTTCAAAAACAAACATGTAATGAATTCTAAATTATATGATATCTAAAAAAAGTCATCTAATGTGACACAAGTGTAAACAAAGTTAGTTAGTTGTCTAACTAATACAGCTATCTGAAAAGATTAGTAGATGAAGTATAATGCTTAACTTATCAAATACCCTGTCTCCTTGGGATTTAACCTAATAAGACCTGAAGAAAAGCTGAACAGCTCATCACAGTCATTACTTGCTTCTCAAACTAATCTATCAAAGTATTTCCACATGTCAATGCATGGAAAAAATGTAAATACAAATCATGCAAAACTTAATTATGAGCTCCACCTCTCCTGTTTACATTTAAAAGCAAAATTGAACAATACTTATCTTCCATCCACACAGCAGGTGCTAACATGCATTCTCCCTCAGGCATCGGCATTCAAACTAATTATGACAATGTTCAACAGAAATCCTCTGATGATATAATTACAATTTCAGTTAACTGAGTTATCTTCATTGAAAGACTCCTTAATAAATGTTTACAGAATCATATCTGTAAAGCTAATAATTAGCAATTATAGGATTTCATATATTTCACTTTTTTTACAATAGGATACTACCAATCTTTTGATAAAAATTAGTTGAAGAATTGATTACAATTTATTTAATTAGATCCTGAGTACAGGTGTGAAAGAAGAAAGCCTTTGTGCAAACCTTCCAAAAACATCAAGACAGGAAAATGAAGAACTCTAGTTTTCTTACTTCCTAAGAAATTAGGAAGTTACATTTATTTTCAATTTAATATTCTCAGGAAGAATATAGCTGTATCTACAATAAATCACATTTCATTTAATCCCTAGATCTACTAACCTCTCCTTGATCTCCTTACTTCTCAAATTTACTTACAGGTAATTTATATAACACGTGCATGGCTGGGTAGTTTGAATTAATCAAACAGTAGCATCCCAGCTTTAAAAACATTATATTTCACACCATTCCAAAGAACTCAGAGAATACTAGTTTGGCAATTTTCCTGGACACCAAAAGCATTGTTTAAAAAGCTTGCAATTTCTCATAGGTAAGAACTCACTGTATTCTCAAAAATAAATCTGTTTCATTGTCCCTATAAATGAATGCTAATTATTTTAATAGAAATAAGAAAATGATGAGTTATACAGGATAAAAGAATAGAAGTAAATCTTATTACTTTGCTCTCACCTACAATTAAACTCTGACCCTTGATTTTTATCATTATAAAAACTTAAAAATAGAAATTAATAAAGACATGATTAATTAAAACATGGACAATTCCATTAAATGTCGAATTTCTAAACACAAAGTAAAGCATCTTCTAGGGGTTTTTTCCATGTAATTTAAAATTATGCCTAGGATATTTTGCATAAAGTTATCAAACTGGATAGAAAAGTTTATTTTCTAGTGCATACACATAATATTTAATAAAGTGTATAAATTAAAATTACTTATACAAAGAAAGTTACAGGGGAGGTAGCAAAAGTACAAAAAGCTTGGACTTAATCCCTGGCATCACAGATGGTTCCCCAAGCATTGCCAGGAGTGAGTCCTGAGTACAGAGTCAGGAATAACCCCTGAGCATTGCCAGATATGAACCCCCCTCAAAAAATAAAAGAGGATATGAGGAAATAGAAACACATCCCTAGCTCATGGATTGGGAGGATTAGCATCATCAAAGTAGCACTACTTCCCAAAGCATTATACAAATTCAATATATTCCCTGTAAGGATATACATGACATTTTTCAAAGAAATGAGTCAAACACCCCTTAAATGCATATGAACAATAAAATCACCCTGACAGTAAATATAATTCTTGGAAATAAATTATACAAGGGATCATTTTCCCCAACTTCAAACTGTACTACAATGCAATAGTAATTTAATATCATGGAACAGGGACAAAGAGAGCCTCTCAAATCATTGGAATAGAGCTGAAAATTCAGAGACAGACCATCACTATAAGAAACTATTCTTCTATAAAGGAGAAAAAAAATTAAGTGGACCAAGGAATGTCTATCCAACAAGTAAGGCTATGAAAACTAACTAGTTACATGCAAAAACAGATTTCTCTCTAATTCCATGACAAAAAGTCCAATCAAAATATATTAAAGACACTTATTACAGAACTGATTCTCTAAGGTATGTAGAAGAAAATATAGGCAGAACTGTCCATGACATTAAAGCTAAAGACATCTTCAAGAATAAAACACCAATGACCAAGCAAGTGGAAGCAAAGAATGGGACTATGTTAAATTAAGAAACGTCTGCACCTCAAAGGAAGCAAAGATCAGAATTCAAGAGAGCCCACAGACTGGGAAAATTATTTGCCCTCTACTCTTCTGTTAAGGTGCTAATATGAAAGATATGTAGACACTGAAAAATCTTTAGAGAAAAAAAAATTTTTTAAATGAGAAGAAATGAACAAAAATGTCCTCAAAAAGAAATACATTTAGCCAAAATGCATATGAAAAGATTCTATCATTCATCAACAAAGAAATGCAAACAGAGACTAGCATATTTCAAAAAAAAATAAACACAACAGTGGTTGGCATGCATGCAGTGAAAAAGGACATTCATTCATTTCTGATAGGAATGCTGACTGGTTCATCCTTTCTGGAAATAACATGCACATTCTTTGAAAATACTAAAAATTGAGTTTTCATTTGGTCCAACAATTCCATTTTGTAAAATATACACCAAGAATCTAAAAACAAAATGAAAAAAAGACATTCACACCCCTATATTTCTTGCAGTACTGTTCACTACAGCCAAAATGTGGAGGCAACCCATGTGTCCAAGAATAGACAAATGGATAAAAGAAAGGACACTATATATGCATATATATATATATATACAATACAATAGATTATTACTCACCCATAAGAAAAGATGCAATCAGGAAAAGTTCTGCTAGTGGGGAGGTATCATGCTGAGCAAAATTAGTCTGGGCGGGTATCATGATGAGCAAAACTAGTCAGAGGGATAGAGACTGAAAAAGAATTATCTCTCATGCATGGGATATAAGGAAACAAAATAGCAGAATAACAGATATCAAGATAAAGAAAACAAAAAGGAGAATGGATCTTGAGCAGGAAAAATATCACTTGGGAATAGGGGACAGATACTAAGGAATAAGACAGGAGAGGACAATGGTTATGGAAGAAAGTGTACAGCCAGAGTAGGAAGTGTTGAAAGTTGGTAAAGTGTTGTATGAGAAACCCTATTACAACAGTGCTAAAAACCATATACCAAATCTTTTTAAGGCATACAGGTGGCTTGGAAGTAAATAAAGTGAGGGAAAGGGGTCATTGGTGGAGGGAAGTAGACACCGGTGAAGGGATTGGTATTGAAACACTGTATGCCTGAAACTCAATCAAAAATATTTTTGTGGGGCCAGAGTGGTAGTATAGCGGTAATGCAGCGGTAGGGCACTTGTCTTACATGCACTTGATCTAGGACAGACCAGGGTTCTATCCCCAGCGACCCATAGGGTCCCCCAAGCCAGGAGCAATTACTGAGTGTATAGCCAAGAGTAACCCCTGAGCATCACTGGGTGTGGCCCAGAAACAAAACAAAACAAAAAAAGAATATTACATAACTAAATGGAAAAAAATTAAAGGAGGAAAAAGATAATAACCATACTATTCTGCAAAATATAGGTTCTTACAGGAAAAATTGTCTTGACCAAAATACCAATCATGCCGAGTGAAAATCCTATGCCACATTAATCTTTAAATACAGAAAAATAAAAAAGAACCTAAGGTCTGGTATCTGTTCTCAGATAAAAATAAAAGTACCATAATTATCAAGTGACAAAAACAATTCAATATAAAGACATGTGTTTTCTTTCATAGTATTTTCAGGAAGTAAAAAATCATCTCTTAGATAAGAAGCAAGTTAGTTTCTATAATGATTTTCACGAAACCTTGGAGAGTAGTGCAGAGGAAGAAGGCAGATATTCAAGGATTTCAAGAGAGTAGAGATGAGATCTACTCTCAGAGAAAAGGAAAGGCAAATGGCAAAAGCCACAAAGAACATATATTGGTTATTATCTCATAGCTCACACATCATCCAATCAGTCAGGGCCAGACATTCCACTTCTCTGCACTTTTTAACAAGCTCTCCTCTCCTCTCTATTTCAACTAGATTAGACAAGTTCTCAGGATCACTCATTTCAGTAGCTGGATTATACAGTTGGATCATTACAGTAGTTCACAAACTTGATTTACTTCCCACAAACTATTCCTGTAATCCATTTACCAAACCAGGAAAATAGGCATCTCCCAACAGTTCAAGATTGAGCATGTTATTCCCTGCTCATAAATCTATGATTCCCTCTTACCTCCTACCTTTCAAATGTTAAAAAAAGAGATCAGTGTGAATTACTGAACTTAGAGCAGAATATTACACCAATTCTGAAAAGGGTGGATGTAAGGAATTCTGCTCCATTGGAAGATATAAGTAAAACCGTCTTGAATTCAAGAGAAAAGAACCTGGGAATGCGGTGACATGTGGTATATACTGTTCAATGAAAATTAGAATGTAAAGCAAATCTAAAAGCTATATGTTATGTGATTCCATTTACATAGTATCCTAGAGGAAATAAAATATAGGGAAAAAACCATCCCAAGGGTTTCTAGAAGTTAGGATAGTCTAATGGGCAGGAGGAAATTTCTTAGCGAATTAAAGCAATTATATGTTCTATTAATGATAGTGATTAAAAGAATCCATACATGTGCAAAAAAATTTTGTTTTTGGTTTTTGGGTCACACCCAGAAGTGCTCAGAGGTAGCTTCTGGCTCTACACTCAGAAATCGCTTCTGGAAAACTCGGAGGACCATATGGGATGCTGGGATTCAAACCACCGACCTTCTGAATGCAAGGCAAATGCCCTACCTCCATGCTATCTCTATGACCCCACATGTGCGAAAATTTAAACTGTATGTCCTCTAAAAAAAATAAGAAGGTGGAAAAATAAAAGGAAATGAAGAACACAACAGAGAAACTAAAAAATAAATTCAAGAGGAAGAATATAAGACACAGCCCCTAAAGATCAGGAGATGAGTTTAACAAATTATAGCTACTTAAAGAAATCACAGATAAGGATTACCTAATTTTGAAGAGTGTAGGTATGAAGATCCAAGCAAATAGACTCAAATAGAAAAACTCCAAGACACATATGACTCAGGATAACAAAAATTAAAGACAAAGGCAGAATACTGAAAGAAACACAATCCAAAAAGTAATTGTATACAAAGAAAAGATTCACAGTAGATCTATCCAGAGATTCTCTGAAGCTCAATGAAATGAACACCTCACCATAAATACTCTAGGAAGCTAGATAACCATTCATATTTGAGGTAAAAAATTATTTTCCCAAATTAATTTATTTATAATTATATGGAATTTTAGTAGTTTTGCTCCATACATATGTGTGTGTATCATCACCTGCATAGTTTCAAAATGTCTTTCCCATATGTGGGGTTGAAATAGTGGGGAGGAACAACAAATGCTCAAAGGCATAAGAACTTAAGATATTTGTCAATAGACCTCAGCTTCCATGAAAAGAAGTTTGGGAGGGATCTTTGGGACACCACAGGAAAAAAGAGGATTCTCTGATGATAGATATGGGAGACTCCCTTTTCGAATGACCCCAATTTTTAGTGTGCCTATGCAGAAGGCGGAAAAAAGGGGGGGAGGACGGAGAGATAGCATGAGGTAAGGCATTTGCCTTTCACGCAGAAGGTTATCGGTTGGAATACCAGTGTTACACTTGGTCCCCTGGCATGCCAGGAATAATATCTGAGTATGGAGCCAGGAGTATCCCCCTAAACACTTCCAGGTGGGACCCAAAAACCACAAAAGAGAGTGAGACAAGAAACTCAAAATAATCTTCTTTAATTTATTTATCCTATTACTATTTTATTTTTCTCTTACCTAGTTTTTGTCGACCTTCTTATTTTGGTGTAGATATGGAAGTAGTAGTCCACTATTTTACTTATATATGTACTTTTTCTTTCTTCTTTTTTCTTTGATTTTTTGCACTCTGTCATGTTTTTTATCTCAAGACCATGGCAATTATGTGGTGCATATCTTTATCACTGCAGTGCTCACTAGATGTCTTATTTGATATGTCTTTGTAAAATGTTGTGGTGTTTCACCTTTTCTTTTCCCCTTCTCTCAAACTGAGGATGAGAGCTGCTAGAAGGATTCTGCCCATTGTAGGCATACTTAATTTTTACCCCATTCTATTATGGTACTCTTCCCCAAACAAAACCACAAAACTCGAACTATCTAATCCTGCCTCCCAATCAGAGGGAGAAGCA
>PVKC010002769.1:0-41756 GCA_004027635.1 Crocidura indochinensis
CATTCTACTGAAAGAAAACTCTCTTTCCTTAAAAAGCAAATACCATATACTTTAGAACGTCCTCGCTCATTTCATCTATTTTTCTAGAAACAAAGAAAAATGCTAGACACATACCATTTATTTTTTATCTTACCATAGAGAGTTTGAGAGTCAGATTTCTGAAATTAGGCTTTCTGAAATGATTGACCTAGAGCTGATTCATTTTTGAGACTAATAATAAGAGCAAGATGATGCCAACTAAACTTAGTTCAGGTTCTTTGAATTAAAGGAAGAAGTTGGTCCTTCAACATCCTCTTCATATTGTTTAACAGTTTTAAAGACAGTTTAGAATCTGGTTCTTACCTTTTCTTCTTTCAGAAGATCCTGCTTTTGCTGGCACAGAAATTCCAAATCACCTTTTCTTCAAGGAAAAATTCTGCAGAAAAAATTCAAATGAAATATGTAAATGAAAGAAAACTTGATTGGATAAGTGATGTGAATAATTTTCTTCCTAAAACTTCAAAATATAAGAGACATGGGGCCGGGTGGTGGCGAAGGAGATAAGGTGCCTGTGCTAACCTAGGACGGACCAAGGTTCGATCCCCCGGTTCCCCATATGGTCCCTCGTGCCTGCCAGGAGCGACTTCTGAGCGAATAACCAGGAGTAACCCCTGAGCATCACCAGGTGTGGCCCCAAAACAAAACAAAATAAAACAAAATATAAGAGACATAATATTAAGAGATCATTGATTATCTAACAATTAAACAGAGAGGATGATAAATTATATAAAAAATCTATGGTTACTTTAGCAGTATGTTAAAATTGAACTTTATTTCCTATGTTCAAGAAGAGATTGTTGTTTTTTTTGTTTTATTTTTGCATTTTCCTTAGTAGAAAACAGCAAGAAATGTACATGAACTTATTAATCTTTACCAAGAGGGAAATGTTTATGATGTTATCTAAGACTTGTCACCTTTCAATATTTTTTAAATCCTCTCTCTATTCCTGTTGCTAACTCTTATCACAGGTTATGAGAATTAGATTATGGGGAGCAGATATTTTATATCTCATTGTAATCCCAAGACCTAGGATTACCTCAACTGCATTGTGAATTGATATACTTTTGTTTCTCTTTCTGTTAAAAAGAAACCACCAACCGTTCCTTAGCTTTGCATTTTACTTTATTATATCATTTATTTACCAGAAAGCAAAACTCAGGTTTCAGACAGGGTGGACAGAAAGTCCTATACTTTACTTCTGAGTCACAGCCCAGTTTGATTATTGCAAACAATGGTCACAGTTAAAATGAATCCATTCTTTTTGGCATTATATTCTATAAAAGTAGGCTCCAGTGTCAAATATTCATCCTGTTCCCTCCATGCTTTTTCTCTCCCTCATTCTTGCTTTAATCCAGAACAAAGAGAAATCTATTAAGGATGTAAAAGAGGCTTTTACAATCAGAGATCTGTAGAGATCATTGGCCCCCAAAGAGAAAATTGATATTATTATTTGATGGAGGGTAAAGAAAGTTTTTATCCCTGCCAGAAAACATGTGCATATTTTAATAAAGACATATCAGGGGGACAGATCAATGTCTAATTTCTATTTTAGCTGAAAATATTGAATGATAGGGTTGGGAATCAAGGTAGAGATGAAACTTTTCCAGAGATGGGAAAGATATAGTCTACACTTAAAGAATCAGTTATATCTTGGGTAGAGGTAGAAGAAGAGAAGCAGGTGAGAAAATAGAAAAAGTGGGAAGGAAGAAGGAAATCAAAACCAAACATTGTAAGCCATGAAGATAACAATCTTTCTGTATGACATAAAAATGTATGCATTTTGCAATTGTATCATTACATATATAGCATACATTTTTAATTTAGATATAATTTCATCATTTATGCATAGCTTCTTAGATTATGCTTCTCTAAACTTTTCACATAGTGGGTCTATGCTATTGTTGCTTTATATGTCATAAGAATTTCATCTAAAAATTCCATCTTAGGACATGTACAGCTGGTAGGGTGCTTGCTTTCCTTGCATGCAGTTGATCTGGGGTCAATCACAAGCACTATAGATGGTCCCAAATCCCACTGAGAATGATCCCTGCATGCAGAGTAGAGCCAGGAAGAAGCTCAGAGTACTTCTGGATGTGGCTTAAATTAAATAATTATAAAAAACTCCCTCTTTATTCACATGGATTACAAAGTGACTGTGGCCCTGCATCTGAAACTGCTCTAGATGAGTCCAGATGAAGGTCTCCTGCCTCACATGTGGGATGTCAGGGGGCTACAGATAAAGAGTTATCTTGAAACTGGAAATGGCATCTTGAATAGAGTCAAGTCACTCACCTCTGTGACCATGTCAAAAGATTACTATATTTTTATTGTAGAGAAAGATTAAAATAAATCTTTTAGCCAAGGATGGAAGTTTTTAAACAATGCCTGGGGTGTGTTAGAACCTACATGTACAGGAAGGAGAAGAAGAAATGAAACACACTTTGGTATCTAAGAACTCCAGATCTTCCAGAGACACTCAAGGGTTTCTAGAAAGAAAGAAGTGAATTTATGTTTGCAAAGTAACGTTTAAATTTTGGGTAGATATTCCAGCACTGCCTAGCACTTATTAGTCCTGAACTCAAAACCAGGCAGAATATCGCCCATGTCATTAATGGGCAAGATGTTTACCTGCAGAGAGAGAATTTTATTTGTGTAATATATAAAAAGGTAGTATAGAGAGACAATGATCATGAGGAACAGTCTGTGGGAGAAATTGTGTCACAAAGACACAATGATGACAATGATAGTGGGGAATGATCACTTTGGATAAGAACTGGATGCTACAAGGAGGAAAAGTCATGGGCAGGATATCCCTTCAGTAACTATATTGCTACTGACAATGTCTAAAAGGAAAAAAAATCCCCTGCAGAATATCCAGAGAGAGAGAAAGAGAAAGAAAGAGAGGGAGAGAGGGGTGTTTGCCTTAGGCAAGTAGCGGGGAGGACTGGAAGCAAACTGAGGATATTGGCGGAAGAGAAATGTGCAGTGGTGAAATGTGTTGTGCACTGTATGACTGAAATTTGTTGATTAAAATATAAAATATAAAGGCTAAAGTCCACATGTTGGGTGAGACCTCCCTTAGCACGGCACCTCTAGTCCCTCAGGTGGATGGATCTGATGATGCAGGTAATGGCGGAGAAATAATTCACTAGCAGTCAGTTTCCTCAGAGTCAGCTTGCTTTACTCCATGACCCTATCCACTATGTGCTTTTCCTCACATGGCTTTTCTTTTTCTTTTCTTTTTTTTTTTAGCCTTGATACTGCAAGGCCTCAAATAATTGGCTAAAATATCAGAATTGTTCCTCTCCACAGAAATCCTTAGTGAAAGGCGAAAGATTTATGCGATCTGAAGAGAAACCAGAGTATATGACTTTTCTTCTAAGCTTTCTGCTGCCCCCCCCCCCCCTCTCAGGCTTTGCTGCTATCTCCTTCATGTGTCTATCCCCTTTCTCCTCCCGCCCCCAAGCCAGCCCTTTCTATTTTTTATTTAAAAACACAGACTCCTCCCAGGTGTGGGTGGATATGACCATCCAGGTGGGATTAACATCAAACATCACGAAAGGAAGCTTAGATAAGGACATTGGGGGAAGGGATACCTTTCAAAAGCTCAATCATGAACAACTTTGTAACCATGAAAAAATAAACACCCAACTGTATTATAAAAACCTTATAACTATGGTGTTTAAATACAAGTAATTAAAAAAACAAGGGGCAGTGTACTCAAAAAGGTCATTGAATTGACCTCTCATGACTTATCTCTGATGCAGTCAGCACACTGGTCTTTGACTCTCCTTGTTCAGTCCACCTATCATGCCTCAAATGCAGGTTCTTCACCTAACAGTTTACAACACTTTTTATCCTTCTGCCAGAGGATTCTTTTTAGCAGGCCTTAATGGTTTCATCTGTAAAATGGGGCTAGAGCCAATCTCCACAGAGGTGTGTCAGGAGAATTAAATTAGTAACTACTGGTATGTGTTAAGCACTTAGGGGAGTGCTGGCTAATATTTTCAAAAAGGCTTTTTAAAGGGGGCTTGCCTAGGAGGATTAGGGTGTGAGCTCGAGCCCCAGTAATGATCAGTGCTCCATGCTCAGCATCTCCTCTATTTTCTATCCCTGGTGATATCCTGGCATTCAGCAGTCAGTAAGGGGGAATGTGACTCAAAAATTAATGAGTGTTGTGATGCCAAGCTAGTGCAGTTAAAGGGACATGAGCCCTGGTGAATAGCACATTGCAGGCTTGTGAGCACCCAAGACAAGTTGTGTCAAACCCAAAAAGTAGCTGACTGAGCACTATGAGCAGGGTTGTGTCTCTTTTTTAATTTATTTTTATTTTGAGGTTATACCTGGAGGTGCAGCGAAAGACCTTCACATTCTAAATTATAATTTAAATTTATCAATTAAAATTTTGGTCCTACTTAGCTTAAATAATTGTTTAAAAGATTAGCTACAGAATCTTGGAGAATGCTAGGATATTTTATGATTATTATTTTGTTTGGAGGGGGAACACAACTGGCAATGTTCATGGGTTATTTTTTGGCTCTTCACTAAGGAGTCACTCCTGGTTCTTAGGGGATCATGTGGGATGCTGGTGATTGAACCCATGTTAATTGCATGCAAGGTAAATGAGACTTAATGTACTCTCTCTTTTACATGCTGGCTCCTGATTATTTTATTTTGATTTTAGGGGGACTTGGGCAGCCACACAAGATGGTATTCAGGGGTTACTCCCTACTCTGTGCTCAGTGATGGCACTCCCGGTAATGTGGTTCTAGGGGTTGAACTGGGCTCAGTTGCATGAAAGGCGAGTATCTTAAATTCTTTTCTATCTCCTTATCCCCATTACAAGGACTAAAAGTAGAAATTTCTTCAGTTCTCAATATTTGAGAATTGTTGGGCGTTAGAGTAACCAGTTTTCATTCTATTCAGGATAATTCTTTGCTTGTGCTTCTCACTCGGGGACTGGAAGTACCTCTCAATTGGTCCCTTAACCCTACCTGTTCACTATACAAGGGATTAGTCTTTTTCTTCCCAATAAAGATCTCAGGTCTCAGGGAGAAGCTGGTTGTACTTTGAGTTTCTACAACTAGTGTCTCTGCCTGTTGGTATCTTTTGCTACTGAATTGAAAGCTTGCTTCAACCTTGTCTGAATTATTTTCTATATCAACTTTTGCTTCCAGACCCACATCTCTCCAATTCCCTCAGGGTTGGGGCATAAGGCTTCCACTTCATTTGGGTTCAAAATGGAGTTCATCAGATCCATCCAGAACCAAGTAACTGCTTCATTAATATACACAACCCCAAAGCCAACAGAGCAAGGGGGGGGGGTGTTGGAGAAGTTGGAAACTCTTGTGTATGATCAGATATGGTAGCCCCACTATGAGGATTACTTTCATCATTTAATTCCACCTTTTAGGGTAATTAAACTGGTCTCAAATCTTTAACATCTTTCTGTAATGAATTTGTCCTCTACTCCCCACCAAGTTTCAATTTTATTTTGACAAAAAGCACAGGGAGTTTAACAATAAGATCTGAATTCTTTCGGAGAAAATTGATTAGCTTAACACCAGAGGGGCAAAATACGTGCTAACAAAATTTTAATATATGACAATGAAAATAGAAATCCCATCATTTTAAGAGCTCTGCTATTCTCCTCTTGTTGGGGATAGTTTTTGAACCCAGTAAAATAATCCAACCTTGTACTTTGGATTCCAGACAATGACTTGCCATACCATATAACTAATTGGAGCCAGAGTAATAGCACAGCTGGTAGGGTGTTTGCCTTGCATATGGCCAACCCAGTTTTGATCCCCAGCATCCCATATAGTTCCCCAATTTGTCAGAAATGATTTTTAAACACAGAGCAAGGAGTAATACCAGACTGCTGCTGGGTATGGCCTCAAAACCAAAAAATAAAAACAACACAAGTTGGGTGATGTAGTCCCAGGAAGAAATCTCAAACAGAACTCAGCATATGTTTGAGAGATGGTTTGAATGATTTCCAGTTCAACCGAATGGAAGTAGAAATACACAAAACTTTGTCATTCGGACTGCCCTGCTTTGTACTGTTATTTCAATAATTAGAAGAAGGTTGTCTCTACTTGATGAAAATACAGAAGGAGCAAAAGGAGATGTTTTGGAAGACGAGAGCAGATTTTGACAACAATCCAGGGAGGTCTGTGGATTGTCAACACCATTTGAACAAGCAAACTGAGCTTGTTATGAAAAATTTTCGCAAGACAAACAAATTAGTTTCACCAACTTATGGCTGAGAAGTGTTTAAAGCTTTTTTTGTTTTTCTTAATCAGCAAAAATGAATAGCACTGAAGTGGAGAAGAAAAAGAGGGTGTCACTGGCCATGTCAGTAATGGAAAATCATTAAGAAAAGCAAGTGTAGTGGCACCTATAAAAATTATGTTTAGAATAACTATACGAAGAAATGCAGTGGCTTAAATGGGAGTTGTGAGGAGAAGGAAGCTGAATGGAAGGGAGAAACACAAATATAAAAGGGTGGGGGGGGGCATGAGCTAAGTAGTCTTAGCTGCATTGGTAGAGCTAAAAAAAGATCAGAACTAAATATCCAAGCCAAAGGTTCAAGGGAATATAAACCAAAATGGGCCTATTATAATGGCTGGCTGGGTGTGCAGAAGGAGGAAAGGGGGGGGGGATGGTAGGGAATACATTTGAGGAACATTGTGGAGGGAGATAGACTCTAGTGAAGGGATTGGCCTTAATTCATTGTAAATTTGAAACCCACTATGAAGGACTTGGCAAGTTACAATGGTTTCAGTAAAATAAAATAAAATAAAATATAAAATAATGTTGTAAAGTCATAGGAATATCCTTGACGAAATGGAAAGAGAAGCCTCAGAATGCAAACATTCTCAGTGTTTCATTCTGTCTCACTGTTCAGCAGAGGACAGTGTTTAGAACTATTTTACAATTTACAAGATTAGTAGAAGCTAATACAGTCTTTGACTGGGGATGGTTATTGAGGAATAGAGCAGGAAACTTGGCTCTATGCAAGTACAGGTTTGGAGGTCAGTTGCTAAAACAGGAGAGAGAGAGTGTGTGTGTGTGTGTGTGTGTGTGTGTGTGTGTGTGTGTGTGTGTGTATGTGTGTCCTCTGGGTCTGGACCAGTACATGGCCTTATGGGAAGGATTTTCATTTTCATTCTGCCCCAAAGGGAAGAATCAAAAGGGACTTAATCAGAGAACGTGTTGATCCTATTTCAGTTTTTATTTTTGTGTGTTCTCCCTTCCCTTCACTATCTTGCTATTGCTTTTGCCGATTAGCAACTATGATCATACTGGCCCACATATTCAGCCACATGAGGCTACTAGTGTCATTTCTGGGAATCAGACAGGAGAGGTGGTTGACATAAACAGCAGCATATATGGGTGGCACTGAGGATTGAACTCTCGGCCTCATATTTTCAAAGCAGGTACATTAGTCCCCAAGCTATCCCCAAGACATTGTATTTGTGTTTTAATGTGTCACTCCTATGTGGAGACTCACTGAGAATTATGGGTACTAGCCAAAACAGAAGCAAGAAAGCAATAAAAACTCAAGTGATCAACATGAAAAGGAACATTAGGAGGGAGGGTTTACCCCAGTTGATAACTAAGTTACACACAAGTGGATTGTGCAGAATTTCCCGAATTCTGCAAGTTTACCAGAGACTCATGCAAAATTTCACTGCTTCAAAACTGCAAGTTTATTGTCTGTCCTGAGGATAAACATTGGTATTGAAGCCCCAAATGCCATAGGTTCTGCTGTTCAAAATAACATTACCTAAAACACTTCTCAGTCACAATGGCATTGAGCTAATTGGTTTAGCTTGCTGACATTTTTAATAACAAGCACAATCTGTTAATTTGGGTTGCGTTCCTAAGATTTCAACTGCCTGTCAAGCAACTGTAATGAAATTTCAACCTGGACCCAACATGCAAAACAAAATTATTTAAGTACCAAATCATGCTTTGCACTCTTTTAAATGAAAACATATCTTAAGTATTTGTGATGTTTAAGACTTTGGAAAAAAAAAGTCAAAACACTCTCTCCATGTTTTCTCCAGGTTAGGAGATACATTTGACATTTGAAATGTGAAAATTTGAATTTCTGCTCAGGAAGGGTTAAAACGGAAATGTTACATCTCATCATGTTTAAATAAAAAGGACAGTTTATTTCATAACTTAGTTATATCAATATTCAGCTACTTTAAATCATGTCTGGGATTGGTCCACAAGTAAATTAATGTATGTTATGTCATTTATTTGAGGAAGACTAAAGTATAAGTAAATACTACATACATATATAACTAACAGTCATTAAGAACCTGCCCATTCACCCACCAGGTAGTAAATATTTTATTCTTTTATAATTTATTTAAATTGTGACAGCATTTTAACTCTTCTCTCTGGCCCTACCAGCCCTGGTTATTCAACCTTTGCTGGGTTTAATGCCAGCAAACATTGCACTGGATGTCTGACTTATGGTAAATAAAACTGTCTAGTAAAGAAAGACACTTCAAGTACAAATATAAACGACACTGAAATACAAAATACAGCAATAGCTATGTATTTTTTGGGGGGGGAGTTATTTGTTGGTTTCTTATGGGAAACTATTTTCTCTTAGAATCTGGATTCTGTATTTTCTTTCTGAACAACAGTTAACCCCATAACCGTTTCCCTTTAGGTCCTAAAATTTCCCATTCTCACCTGTAGTTTCAGGCATGTGTTGTTCCAACAACACACTCTCTGCCAGTGCTCACCTCCTTCCACCAAAGACTCCCTTCCCAATCTCTGATTTTTCCATTCATTAATGTTCCCTTGGAAATGAAATTGTAATCATCACTGTATTCTTGGAATAAAATAACTTGACAGCACAAGAGGGGGCTAGAACTGGTTCCCTATGGAAGGAAGAACCTTTATTTCATATATAGTGCCTTTATTTTAATACTATAACCCGAGCCCCCCTTGGCCTGCCTGGCTTGGAGGCTATTTTGTTATCCATGTCAGTTGCATGAGTGAGGGACAGTTAAGGCGGATAATTACAAAGGCCTCTGGTTTCGATGCCATTCGACATTATGGCCAATGACATACACTAAGAACATTTTTCTTTATGCACCAAAAAGCTTCTTGGTGGCATATTGTCCATGAGCTACTCCCCAGTCATGAACAGAATGTTTCAAATGAACAAATGAACAAGCCCTTTCACCGGGTCCAAGGAAACACCTGCTGAGACACAATTTTCCACATGCAGGAAGCTCATGATCGCCACACACACTTAACTCACTGGAGCCATAAAGCAGAAGGAGCCCATCAGAATGTCCTCCCCGTGACATAATCTATGTTCCAAGGTGGGCTACTAATCAGGGGCGTTCTCTAGTTGGAGGCAACAGAGCGGCCAGATGTGCTTCTCTAACCAGAAGTGCAGGGAAAAAGTGCCTTCGTTGTGCCAGTAGTGAGGAGGACGTGTAGCAAAAGGCAAATCTTTAAATCAATGTGTGCTCTAAATCTACCTGTATCAGACATTGTTTATAGATATGTCTTGGATATATCTATACCCAATATCTATACAATATCTACCTGTGGTCTCTATATATTCTGTATCAATCTATATCCTATCTACCTCTATTCTGTATATCCTGATCTATATACTTTGTTTCTACTTGTATCCCTGTATATATCCTCAATATTCTGACCTACCTACCTACCTACCTTGTATATACCTGTATTCTATACTCATGTACAGTATATATGCAGTATCTACCCATGCCTGCATATATTCTGTATCTATTTTATATATGTATGTTATATATGTATATCCTTTATCTTATATACTTTGGTTCTACCTATATTCTATATATCCCTGAGCTACTACCCTGGTATATACTTATGCCAAGCATATGTCCTGTATATACCTATATCCTGTGTTTAACTATATTCTGCATATACCAGCCACTGTATATAGTGATATCCTGTATTTCCCTACATGGCCTATGGTCTCAGATCCACTGAGTTGGCGCCAACAGAAATGATTCTAAATTGAATGGCAATCACAGAGATCCTAATGGTTTTTCAAACAATCATGAAGCTATTCAGACTGTCAGAATGATACGTGCATAGGGTCATTTTATTGCTGAGTAAAGATTAAGGTTTTTAAGGGTTTCTCAAATACAACGAGGTGAAGAACTTCAATGCCACACTTTCTATGCCATCTCCAAGCTCAAATAATCAAAAACCACCCACCCACCCCTTGTTCTGACCTAAATTTCTGTTTAAAACAAAAGCACCAATTCTTCATTTACATGAAAAGCAATTAGGCCTATCCTTGACAGCTCGTGAAAAATGCATCAGCTTAGGGCCTGCTTTGAAATTTGAGGAAAAATAAGTTGGAAAATAATTTTGTGTTTTTATTTATTTATTTATTTATCTATTTATTTTTGTTTCTCTATTGTCTTTCTTCTCTTGGCCACTAGTCACTTGGTGCTGCAAATATGATTACAACTTGTAAATTGCTTTCCTGGAAGGACTGGGATAACTGCTATCCCTGGGTAAAGTATGTTTAAGATGATTTTCTGATTCATACATGGGTCGCAAATTCTGACATTTCAGGATGATGTTTGATATTTAAGAAATGGCTGAAAAATGATAGAGATTTTTCTTCTCTGGAATATATTGTGAATGAGGTAGACCTTGAAAAAGAATGAAAAATAAAACCTAAGTTGGGAAAACCACAGTGGAAATTAAATTCATATTTCTATTTGCTCATATTTATTAAGGTATGAATTTGTTAACCTGAACATATTTATAGAGTATGCTTATTTTTCTGAGGAGTCAAGTGTTTAGCAATTCTATATACATTTTATTCTCTTTTTCTTCTGGAAACTTTTATTTCAGTTAGTAAGATGCTACATTTGTTTTTCAATACATAAATGTTTCAGGGAAAAAGTTAGAAATGCATGACTTAACACTTGGCTGTTTCGTTTTCTTATTTGCCTTATTTATTATTTTATTCATTCACAATATATGTTGCTCATTATTGTGTTTCAGAATATTCCTAGGTGGTAGGAACTTAGAATTTGGAAAGACCACCAAGTCAATGGGTCAAAACATTTCAGAACATACTTAGATTTTTTTTCTTTTAGAGAAAATAATGATGTTATAGGATAGGAGGGTATCAGAGAGGGTCTTATTAGTATATATATGGAGGTGGGGCAGAAAAGAAGATGAGAATACATGTGCAAGGGGTGTCTGGGGGGAGTGCTGAAAATGGAGATAACCATTCCAGGCTGAGCTGGAGGACCAGGTGAGGCTTCCAGAGCAGGGAGAATCCACAGAAGATAAGACTTGGTCTGATTCTGCAGGAGCAGTGCAAAACTACAGGAGGATTTTAAATGCGCAACTTGACATGATATTCAAGTGGTTATTCAGAATAATTGTTTTTAAAATAGCCAAATATGCTTCAGATATATTTAAAGCTTCACAAGATGCCAGTTTCAGAGGACGGGATTTTTCAGGAATAGCAGAGATTCATGGTTCCGAGTAATAAGAAAGAAAAATAGCCCTTTTCATTGACTCCTTTCAAACCTCAGAATTATCAGCAACCAGGTGGAACGTGTCGAGGCAGTCTCAGGTCCAGGCCAAGACAACTGGTTCAGAGAGATTCAAAAACGTCTTTTAATGTTTGTTTTTGGGACACATCTGGTGGTGCTCAGGGATTACCCTGGGCTTTGCACTCAGGGGCCATTCCTGGCAATGATTAGGGGGATCCTATGGGATATCAGGGATCAAACTGTATGGGTCATGTGCAAGGCAAATGTCCTATCCACTGTGTATCGCTCGGGCCCCTGTTTTTTGATTTTTAAGTTTCCTGTTTTAAAGCTCTGTTCTTAGATAGAAGTCACACATTTTAGTGGAAGAGAATAAGAAAAGTGCTCTCAGTAGCTGAACTGGGATATTCTGCAATGAAATTTAGTAAAATTGAAGAGTTGTATAATCAATAATATGTGTGCGTGTCATGGGGGAGATGATTAATTTTTTTTTTTTAATTACGGAGAAGCAGAAGCTAAAACAGAAACTTGGTGACAGGATCTGGAAGTAAAAGAGCAGATGGAATCTAGGGGCTCAGGCAGAGACACAAACCCCAGTGTTTCTCACTGACCTCGCAATCCACCCAGGACTTGCTTTTCTTCTGTCATGATATCACATCTTCAAAGTGGGTCTGGGATAGCTGCACCCGGGCAAGTATTTTTGCAATCAAGGAACATGCAAAGGTCTCCTCAGAGGCTTACTTGAGAGGCTGAAGAAGTTCAAAGTCCTGAGGGCCAGAGACTTTGCTTTGGAAGGTCTTGCTTCAAGGACAGCCCCAGGGAGATAAAACTGGTCTGGTTTTCTGATGGTAAATTCTAGAAGTGCATGCATAGCTCTTCAGACCAGCCATAGTTACTGTTTGACTCTCAAAAACTTTCCTATATTTTTCAAGCCTCTATTTCCTTGACAATAAAAGCAGGAGAATGTTTCTGACTGCCCCAGCATGAAATTAAATGAGATAATGTAGTGTCTGCCTCCAGAGATTGCTTGGCAAATATTAGCCATGATTACCATTCAAAATCAGTGGTAAAGCAGATTTCTAGTTGTGTTGTCTTCGTTTGTTTTTATCAGTCCCAAACTGTTAAATCGATTTTATTTGTAAGCCAGGTAAAGGCTTTGCAAGGGAATGCTACTTTATCAATGTGAAGTATTTGGAGAAACACACGGAAGATTTTATCTCAGTGAGATAAATAATATTATCCTCATTATATAAAGGTCAGAGAGAGACAGGCAACTCAAGCAACTTGTCAAAGAATGTCAGAGGTGAAGATGAAAATTCTGGCTTTCCTAGTTCCTAGGGATACTGTTAGACAAAGGGTAAAAAAAAAAAATAATCCCTGCCTATTCAAATCATTTCAAACATCCCAAATGATTCCACTTCAACCAAATGTTTTCCTTTTTCTCATTCAGCCCATTATTAAGCAAATAGTTCAGGAGGAAATAAATGCTCCAAGCATGTGTGATGGTGTAATTGAGAGCCAGGCTGAATGATCCATAAAGTTATACTGAGAAAGTTAGTCCATCTCTTTCCCTAGAAATCAATCAATTTTGAATGCCCAAGTAATCATCTCTTACTAGAATCAATATAAAAAAAGAATTGATCTGGGTGGAGAAATGAAACAACCACTCCTTCAGCATTAGGTGTTCACCCATCATTTCCGGCATCAGGGAAATGCATGATGGCCTTTCCGCTTCTTTCTATGTCTGGCACTTGGTAGTATTATCTGAAGCAATGCATACTCCTGAATGTATGGAAGCCTTGACACTTGTATTCTCTTGGTCTCTTTCTAAAGATGCCACCCCACAATCATAAGCTGAGTCCTATGGTTTGTAAAACTGCCTGCGAAAAATCATACCAGTCCATTGGAAAATTTTCTTGGATTCTAAAAAGCTACAGGTAATGTGCTGATGGAAGTTGTTTATGCACGTCAAAACCATGACAATTGATGGGCTAGCTCTCTGGTGGGTTTGTGGGAAAGTCACACACAAAACTTGTCTTAAGCTGAAAAATTCCTTTAGAACCTTAATCATTACCCCACCTTATGGAATTTCATACTTGTTTCCTCTTAGATTCTTGTTCTTTTCAGGTGAGTGTATGCATATCTGTGTTTTGTAACCTTGACATTATCAAACTCAATTATAGTTGGCAGCAAATAAATAATTTTCAACAAGCACATTCTCCTTTCCTTTCAAAGCACAGGTGATCAAATAACACATAAAGTATCATTTGGTGTTACCTCTTCCATTGCTCTTAATAAACATGTAAGACTTAATCTCAGATAAATTCCATTTTACCTGCAGGCTAACAGACTGATTTTTCACTTCATGTGGGAAAGAACTTGAGGAGGGCCAGTCAACCAATAGACCTCACCTTGGTTCACAGTCCACCAAATGTCCTTGCATACAACATGGCGGAAAATATTCTAAGATGAATACTACTAGCAAATTTTCAGATAATTAAAAGAAATAAGGATTAGATAGCTTTATAGGCTAAAGGTCAATGTTCATTAGCAAAGAAATAATGATAGGGGTGTGTTGTTGCTTTTGAATGATGTTATAGGTACACTGGGGACTTAATCACATAATTCAAATGCTCTGTGACATGCTTATAGGATGTTGGGGAGACCAGGGGCTCTTTTCTAAGTCACTTCTATGCACATCTGAATCATGCTCTTTCGTGGATCCCTAAAGTTCCACTGACCCTAAGTGTATTCCTTTAGGTAAGATGTGAGTGGGAGATATCAGTGAGGGATAAAGATGCCTTAACAAAGATGATATTTGAAAAAAACCTAAGAACCAAAACACAGATATCAGGGAAATAGCTGAAAGGACTGGAAGATACGCCCTGCGTATGACGTTCTGAGTTCCATCCCCAGCATTGTTGAGGGAGGTGCTCAAGAACCCAAAGAACTAGTTAGTGTGTACCCATCAGCAGAGGGTCCCCAGTACCACTGAGATCCTGTCCAGTGACCAAATATTGGGACCCCAGAAAGCTTGAAAACTACCTGGGAAACCCTTCACTTTTTCCCCACTCCCAAAATTTAAATCTATGATGTGCTACCCAGGAAACAAAAGTCCATACTATATTCCCACAAAAGGTTTAAGAATTGACTAGATTTTCATTAAGAGGACAAAGTATTGTACTATTTATGAAATGTATACTAAGCTGACAATGCCAAGTACCTTGATTATGGCACTAAAATTCCAGGATGATAATGAAAGAAAATTTGTTACAATAATATTTGTTTTGCATGATAAATTACTACAAAGTACTTTGTCTCAGTCAAAAATCCACACACAAAATCCACAATAAATTGAAGCATCAAGCAGGAATCTCAAACTCAATTTACCTAGGGGCCGCAGGAGGCTAAGTCAGGGTCATCCTTGAGTGCAAAGTCAGTAGTAAGCCTTGAACATTGTGGGGTGTGACCCAAACAACTAAAACAAAACAAAACAAAAAAGATTCCTCTAGGGCAGGGCCACAAAATGTACGGAGGGCCATTTGCTGCCCCCAGGCCGCGAGTTTGAGATCCCTGCATCAAAGTATTTTAAGTGCTTATAATTCCAAATTCCCAAGATCATCAGTAAAGACCAGCTGATCTTGTTTCTTGTTACTAACCCAAGAACACCCATCATTTCAAAATAGCTTTTTCGTTTTTGTTTTTGTTTTTGGGTCACACCCAGCAGTGCTCAGGGGTCACTCCTGGCTCCATGCTCAGAAATCGCTCCTGGCAGGCACGGGGGACCATATGAGGCACCAGGATTCGAACCGATGACCTTTTGCATGAAAGGCAAATGCCTTACCTCCATGCTATCTCCCGGGCCCCCAAAATAGCTTTTTTTATTTAAAAAAAGATTTTTACTCTAATATATATTATATATGTTATTACATATGCTATATACTCTTATATAATACATAGTTTTAATATAATATTTATAAAATATAATTATTAACCTGGGAATCTTAAAATTTTAAAGTATTGAGGTTAAGAATGGGAAACATGAGATACCAGCAAAAGAAAGGTCGGTCTTGTTGAGAGCTATTTGAGATCGAATAGGAAGTCTAAATGAAATCAGTGAAGATAACCTGAAAACTATTTTCAGGTGTGACTTTTTAATAATTCCCCTATGAAAATTCTAACAGGATAGAACTCAAGTGTCATCCACGCTGCATTCTGAGAGTCCTCATTCTGTAGCAACTGAATATCCTATGCAGAAAGAGGGGGAGGTCTCCAAAAATTCTGGGTGAACACCCAATGCCTCCAGAACTCTTGGCATTGAGGAATATGGTAGAAACTATAGTGAATACTGGTTGGGTTAACAAAACAGGAGGAAAAGTTGAAGAGGGAATTCCTCCCCTTTAAAAAGTGATATCCCTTGCCTTTATAGTCTCCCTCATCTATGGGTTTTAAGAAAAATAAAAGAAATATTTCCAATAATTCCCAGATACAAAAGAGAGGAGGGCTGGAAGGTCCAGCTCACAACATGAAGCTCATCAAAAAGAGTGATGCGTGCAGTTAGAGAAATAACTATATTGAGAACTATCATAGCAATGTAAATGAATGAAGGAAGTAGAAAGCCTATCTTGAGTGCAGGTGGAGGTGAGGTAAGGAGAAGGGAGATTTGGGACATTGGTGATGGGAATGTTGTTCTGGTGAAGAGAGGTGTTCCTTACATGACTGAACCCCAACTACAATAGTATTTGTAATCAAGGTGTTTAAATAAAGATATTAATTAAAAAATCTAGGAAAACTATCCCAAATCTCTTGGGGCCAGAGTGGCCCAGTGGTAGGGCGTTTGCTTTGCACGTGGCTGACCTAAAACGGGCCACGGTTTGACCCCCTGGTCCCTCAAGCCAAGAACAATTTCTGAGGCACAGTCAGGAGTAATCCCTAAGCATCACCGGGTGTGGCCCAAAAGCAAAACAAAAAAATATTCCAAATCTCTTTAGTATGAACTGTCCTTATAATTCCTCTAATTTTGGGTTTAGATTGTTTGTTTGTTTGGGGGGGCACATCTAATTGTGTTCAGGGGTTACGCATGACTCTGTGCTCAGGAATCACTCCTAAAAGTGTTTGGGGAATCATATGGGATGTCAAAGATTGAACCTGAGTTAGTCATCTGCAAGGCAAGTACTCTACCTGCTGTACTATTGTTCTGACCTCTGGCTTAGACCTTAAAGCAAATACAGATGGAATTATCTGGTTTGACTTGATGAACTGAGCATTAAATAAACATGTTAATTGCTCTAATGTCAGTGGGAGAGGCGGCTCCTTTGCAGAATGGTCTTTGGTCTCAGCATCTGCTTCAAAGAACTCAGAGGCCTCATAAACTCAGTAGGACTCACTGCTTAGGGTTTTGTGAAGCTAAACACATCCCAGACATCCCTCAACATATTCTTGCCTTATCTCAGGAACAGCTTTCCTATTGAAAATAACTCATCTAATTGAGAACTGTAGGTTTTCACTCTGTCTCCTCAGATCCTCATCAAACTTGCAATTCATAATCTCACCTCTCACTCTAAAATCACAAATAAATTCCATTGACTGATCCAATGTAGACTGAATAGGGTGATTTGGAAAATGGGAAGTCTGGTCTAAGCTCTGTGGGGAAAGGGCTATATGATGGATCAGTCATAGCCCCATAGGTCAAGAACATATTTTCTGACCTGGCTCCAGTTGATAGAATGGGAGGTTAATTGTCAGTTGCTACCCAGGGGACCTGCCCTTTGTGATCACTTACTAATTTTATTGTCATTAAAAATATTAACATGATATATGGTATCCTTTACCCACAGGGAAAGGTTAGGTCTTCCATTAAAATAAAATGTCATTTTAGACATTGGACTTGGACTGGCCAAATTCAGAGTCAAATGCATCCAGGTCATTTTTCAGTGTTCATCTCACACCTTCTCTCTTACTTTCATAGTTCTGAGTTTCATAGTTTCGTAGTTTTGAGTTTTGAGTGTTTAGTGATATTCTTTTGGGGGAATAGTTTTAAGTGAAAACTAAATTTTTCTAAAATTTAAAACAATTTTCTAAATTGTTTTCTAAAGGAGAAAAAGAAGGCGATGTGTTCAGGAGAGAACACAAACAAGTACAAAACTATGGAGATAAGCAAGTGAGATTGGTGTTCAAGTGAGAACATGAGCTTGAAGGGTGAGACTTGAAGATTTTTCTTTCGTTTTTTTTTTTTTTTTTTTTTTTTTTTTTTTTTTTTTTTTTTTTGAGATTCGATTTTCTTTGGGAACCAGAAGTTCTTCATCTGAGACCATGAATGTGCTTGTTACTGTACTTTTTCTTTTTCTTTCTCTTCTCTTCCATTTTATTTTTAGTTTTTCTTTCTAATTTTTTTTATTAACTTTACTTTCACCTATATGGAAACAAATATATTTTGACCAAATATGTCAACGGTGTGATGCATTTCCTTCAAATAAATAAATATGAATATTTTTTTAAAAGTAGGCCTTTAGGAAAATTATTCAGATGAATCTTATTTTTGCACTTGAAGAATCATATTTTAACCCATAACATTTTAAATAACACATAAATTGACAACTATTTAAAATTAGTGATTATTACCTAAGTTGCAATGTATCTAATAAAGTATAACACATTATTAAAATATAGGGCTAGAGTAATGGTGCAGAGGGTAATATGTTAGCCCTGCTGCAGCTGACCCAGGTTTTATCTAGGCACATCATATGATTCCCCTAGCCCTCCCAGGAGTAAACTTTGAGTACAGAGCCTGGAGTAAGCCCAGAGATTTTGGTGGGGCTTCAAAACAAAATAAAACAAAACAAAACACCAGGAAAAAACCCCAAAAGTAAAACATGTATTAATTAAGCATATTCTGATATTTTCTCTAAAGTCCATTTCTAGTTCCATTTGATTAATTTTTAATATGCTTACATATATATGTGTATTTGTATGTCTACAAAGGGACTATTAGGTATATTGCAAATATTTTCTTTCTCAGCATAAAATCAACTTCGTTATCCTAAGTTAAAGAGAATAACAAAGTAACACTTAACTATACTTTTATAAAGAGCATATTTTATAAGGATTAGAATATTTTAACACAAGCCAACCACAATATTTTTTTACTAGAAGAAACTAAATGTCCTTTTTTATTGATATAAAAATAACAAGAAAAAGAAAACAGATTAAATTTTAAAGGGTGTGATTTTGTTTGCAATATTTATTAATCAACTAACTAAATATGTTTAAAATGCCCACTGGAATAGGAAATAACTGTACTAGAAAAGATTTTTTTCAACTCAAAGAACTGTAAGGTTACAATAAGTTTCAATAAAAATTACAGCAAGAAAAGGGTGTAAGCTGATAACTCGAGTTGTTGCTTTATAGAAAGATGGAAGCAGTTGGCATATGTACTGATTTAGAAACATTAGTGAGATATAATTTTCTATGTCAATCTCAAGAACACAATGAGGAAATATTAAGAAAACAAAGTTAGTATGTCAGTTGTATTGATCCCTAAGAAAAGAGAAAACTCAAATCATTTAAGGAAAGCTTTCACTCTTAGAATCCATGTTTAATATATTCTATAGCTAATCATGAATCAAAATGAATCATACACGGCCACTTAGTTTGTGTAAGGTGGTGACCCACAAATAAAATATATTAGACCTCCTATTATTTCCAGACTTTCCATTCTTGAGTTATCTAATTTAAAATGCTTTGAAAGTCTGCACTAGGTGTGTGTTTTCATCAAAGAATCCTAAACTGTAAGAAAATGTTAGTAACCCACCTGGTTATAACATTTTATAGACTTTTTCTCTGAGAATTTTAATAAGAGTGACATAAAAAATAATTGTAATTAGAGAGATGCTGACATCCCAGAAAGTAAATGTGAACTTTTAGTCCTCAAGAATCATCAAGCCATCAGGTCATCAAGAATACCTGCTTTTAATCATTAAGGTCGAGTTGCCACTTAACTTACCTGTATGCTGTGCATGTACTATTTGTATTTCAGAAATCCCCATTATTCAAATCATTAGTGGCTATCCACTAATGATTTTAAAAAAAGTACATTTTATTTGAACAAGCATAATATGTCAATCTAGTCAGTGACAAATTTTTACCCACACCAAATGGAGTCTATTGATAAAGATGTCAGATTCCATGAATATACTTGATAAGAAAGTCAAGGTTATGACCAAGTTAAAAGTCAAGATCTTACTGTGAAAGATTTATAATCCATTTTGATCAAAATAAAAAAATAAATTAAAAAAAGAAAATATATATCCAAAGTAATAAATGAAAATTGTTCTTGTGGGAAATGTTTGGGCCACGTCTCATAGTACTTGGTCCTTAATATACTTCCAGTGTACTTACGTTATCCTGTAAATGGGACTTGAACTGGATTGGTCAAAAGTTTGAAAGTACCTTACCCCTCTACCTTCTATCTAGCAAAATAAAGATGCTTAAGTATTATTTCATAAAAAAAAAAGTCAAGATCAATTTGAATTTCTGTGTGGAGGATGGGTATTTATTAAGTGAAAGGAAAATCAGGTACCACTTGCTTTAGGGAAATATCTGTAGGAAGGCAGATCTTCTGGAATAACATGGGCTTGGGACAAATGAAAAAAGAGCAAAACATTTATTTATTTTTTTGATCAGTTTTCGTAAGGTCAGGAAGAACAGTTTTGAGGTTACAACTCATAGTTCATTGAGTGTAAGAAGTTGATTATGGGGAGGAGGGAGATGATGTGGGACAATGGTGATGGGAACGTTGCACTGGTGATGGGTGGGGTTCTTTACATGACTGAAACCCAAACACAATCATGTATGTAATCAAGGTGTTTAAATAAAATATATTTAAAAAAGAAGTTGATTAAAATGAGTCAAAGGGAGAGAGATAGTCTAACTGATCTATGAGATTTAAGAACAATAAAAGACATTATTATAATAATACCCAGAGACAATAGAGATGAGGACTGGAAAGGACCAGGCCATGAAATGAAGAAGAGCGATGAGTGCAGTTAGAGAAATAATTACATTAACAACTATCATGACAATGGTAGTGAGTGAGAGAAATAGAATGCCTGTCTCGAATACAGCAAGAGGTGGAGGAGGAGAAAGATGGGGGGCATTGTTTATGGGAAGGTTGCACTGGTGAAGGGAGGTGTACTTTTTCGTTTGTTTGTTTTTTAGGTCACACCTGGTGGCACTCAGGGCCCACTCCTGGCTCTGCGCTAAGAAGTCGCTCTTGGCAGGTTCAGGGGACAATATGGGAAGCCGGGATTCGAAGCACCATTCATCCTGGATTGGCAGCGTGCAAGGCAAATGCCCTACCACGGTGCAATCTTTCTGACCTCAGTGTTGTACTTTTTATTATTGAAACCCAACTACAAACATGTTTGTAACCATGGTGCTTAAATAAAGATACTGTATTTTCCGGGGTATAAGATGACTTTTGAAACAAACAAACAAACAAACAAACAAACAAAAAATCAACCGAAGGGGGTTGTCTTATACACTGAGTATATCCCGAAAAATGTTTCAATATACCGCTAAACGAAAATTGTCTGAATATTGCCACAAAGCAAATTTTCCAACTCGATCCTGCACCAATCACTGCAAGGCTGCTCGGACAGCCTCTCTAACGCAGCCAATTCAAGCAGGCTTTTGATGCATGCAAATTAGACAATGTTCTGGACCCGAATCTACACTGTCAAAAGCCCACTCAGATTGGCCAGAGTCAGAGAGGAAGTCTATTACAGTATAACCCTTGAACCTTTGCTTGTTGTGATTGGCCACTGTGGTACATACAGTTGCAGCACAGGAACGTTCTGTCCGATACAGCGAATATAGGCCTAAACCTATGTTTTAACTGCAAAAATAGGAGGTGTCTTATATGCCCGGTCATCTTAAACACCGGAAAATACGGCATTTTAAAAATAAATTAAAAACCGATGACCTTTTGCATGAAAGGCAAACGCCTTACCTCCATGCTATCTCCCGGGACCCCAAAAAAAAACCAAAAAAAAAAAAATAAATAAATTAAAAAAACTTGCACAAATAAAAAATCATAAAAAATTAAAGCATTATTTTTTGATAAAAAATAATTGAATCAGGCTTACTGAGTGAGCTTTAGGAGTAGAAAACCATGTTCTGTTCAGGATTCAAGAGTAGGGAATGCTTTATAATACAAAATCCAGAGTAGCAAATCAGTTGCTAATAGAAAGCAGCACTGTCATCCTAGAAGGTGCTGAACATGTGGAAATCTTTACCTAAGTGAGCCACCTTTTACCTCCAGCCTAAGACACCGCTAAGAGTTTCAGGGTATTCATATTAACTCCATCTAGGTAGTTTGAGAAAAAAGACTATTTTTCACTTTTTTAGAGGCTACATGTCTTCCTAAACTTTGAACAAGTAAAATGTACAAGTATAAAAATTATTTTAAGGAACTCAATGCTGTTCAGTGACAAATGTACCACCATAATATTTATATTATTTTTTTCCCAGCAAAGTGAAATAGTGAATCTTATTTCTTCTTCTTGGAACCACCTGCCTCAGTGTGGAAATGAGGGCCAGGGCCAGGGCAAGAAACTCCTGTATTATCGATCATGATCAGCCTCAAGCTGATCTTCTCTTTCCCCAGGGATGATCACTGCACATGTTGATCTTCTTCCTGTGAAACTCCCTATATCACAGCATGAGTGAAATACCGTGAGTGGCAACAAACATGCTTCCTCTTACCATGGGTCTGATTTTGGAAAAGTTTGCTTCTGGCAGGGATCTTGTCTACAAGGTGTAGATATTGCTTCTGGAGACATTTACCTTGTTCTCATAATAGAGGAGGAAATGAGATGAACTTTTCTCTTCTAGACACTTCAAACCAGACAGACAAGACAACAGACTCAGCTGGAAACTGGGAAAATATTAAAAGACATTTAAAGCCTTTTCCAAAAGTCCCTTTACTGGAATGTGATGTTGATGCTATTATGGTCAGATTACAGGTTTCTGTACAGAGAGATTCATGAAATTCAGGAAGATACAATCCTTGAGTCAGTTGGCTAGACCTAAGCCTCTTTTTTTATCTTTTTTGTTTCCTCCATCTTGTGCATGATATTAAGTCCATCTAGTTAATCTGAGAAAAGGGTTATTTTTTGCGTTTTAGATGTTGCATGTCTTCCTCAACTTTGAACAAGTAGAAATGAACAAGCATAAAAATTATTTTAATGAACCCAATGCACTTCAATGACATACAATTGAATTCTCTAAATTTATAATCTATTTTTCACAGATATGCCATGATGTTATGTATATATATGTATATACATACATATATATATATATATAATTTTTTTCCTGGTAAAGACAAGTCGTGCAAGTAGTAGTTGAAAAGAACACCAAGCAGTATCCTATTGGTCTAAAAGGAATGAACTTAGATGTAAAATTTGAAAGGCAGCTGTGTTTACCACAACACTAACAATGTCTTTAAAGCAGGAGAGTTTGGGATTTTGCTTGTTAGTTCACTCTCTGCATAAGGACTTGGTGTATATCTTACATTCAAGCTGAAGTAGATTTCATGTCAAAGATGGATGAGGCTAACATCTCACAGAAAGAGTAACTAAGGAACAGAGACCCACTTCTTTTTATATAAAGACACAAATGGAACTTGGGCCAGAGAGATAGGACAGTGGGAAGGGCATTTGCCTTGCACAATGCTAACCAGTGTTGATTCTAAATGTTCCCATGAGTATTGTTATGAATTATCCCTGAGTGCAGAGTCAGGAATAACCCCTGAGCATTGCTGGGTGTGGCCCCCAAACCAAACCACGCAAAACCCAACAACAACAACAATAAAAGGACAGAACTTTCAAAAGGCAACTTATCCTTGCTACCTATGGCCTCTTATTTCTTTGCTGTGTAGCTCACTGAACAGTTGTGAAAAATACATATATTTAAATAGACCAAGATGTAGATTTAAATTGACCCAGACCAAGATTCCTACATGAAACCACATCATGTTGATTTGACTGACTAGAAATAGGTTGAACAGCAGGAGAAAGGAGATCAGTTGAGGCCAGGGTTAAATACAAATATCTTGATGGGTGGTGCTCTGGAAATTCTGAAACTTTAGAACCAATAAAACATTCTGTATGTTCTACTGCATGACTGATTAATTACAATAAAAAGAAATGTGAAACCAAGCCATTTTCCTCTCATCTGGCCAGTTCCTGGACCACTTTGATTAATTCTTAACAAGGGCCCCAAAGTTGCCCTTGTTTTCAACTTTCCAAGTCAACATTCCTATCTTACACTTTATGATACAACCACTCACCCTTCAACAGACACTCTCTAATCAGTTCAAGATAATGGGTTTTGAATCTACTCTCTAGCTCTAACAGAATCTCATTTATCACCCATGTTCCTTGATGTTCATTCTCTCCATTCCAGCTAATGATTATCTTTATACTCTCTCCACTTTGTAGACTCTTGCTTCGAATGGCTGCAGTTACACTGGTTTCAACAACTTAAAGGTGGCTCCCCACCCACACGATACCTGGTGCCTGAACTAGGGTTGCTCATAAATCATCTATTGAACCAAAGATCTCTGACAGCACAATTCCTCAAAGACAGGAAAAATGCTGGATAACGTGAAAGAGATAAGTGGAGGCCACCTTTATAAATATCTGACATCTTCCTACAAAGGTGAACACTCCCCTGGAAGATGATTTTGCCACAGGAGAGCAGTTTCCTTTCCAAGGACAGGTTCTCAATTCGGAGGGAGAACTGATTTTCGGCCAGAGAAGGACTGTGGTGATCAAGGAGGTCCCAGTGGTATAATTTTAGCTTTTGCAGAATTTTCCATTGCTTATGTTCAGCACTACTGCTATTTCATCATTTCAATGATTGCTCCCCCAACACTGACTGACGATTTTATTGGATGCAGAAGGGGCTGACTTGGATTATATTTCACTGAACAGCCACCCCGTCTTTGTGAAAACACTCCTTGGAAAGGGACTAATCCCATCTAATTGACCGCAGTGAAAGAGAAACAATAAAACCCGTTGGTGTGAGGTTGACAATCCAAAGCGAAAGCACACACAGTTTCCCCACGCTAAAAATCCTTGAAGTCTCTAGATAAACAGTTTCATCAACTGGATGAAAAAGTTTTGCAGGTTTGGAAGGTACCAAAATTCGTATTGCTTCACATTTCACATAAAGGTTAAACTCATTAAATACTTAATGAGCATCGGTTTCTAGGAATTAACGAAGTGCTGCTCTTTTCTATCAAAACTGGAAGACCCATTTTGAGACTGAAAATACATTTCTCATTGTGTCCTTTTTCTTTTTCTATTATTTTTTTTGTTTTTTTTTGGGGGCCACACGCAGTGACGCTCAGGGGTTACTCCTGATTATGCACTCAGAAATCACTCCTGGCTTGGGGGACCATATGGGATGCTGGGGGACTGAACCTCAGTCAATCCTAGGCTTGTGCGCACAAGGCAGCCGCCTTACCTCTTGCACCACCGTTGCAGCCCCAACTTTCTTAAGAAAATATTGCTCTATGACAAATTCCACAAAGCCACAAAGAGTTGCCCTCCTCCCTTTTTTTCAAGTAGGCAGTCCAAATGGTAGGGTAGGGCTGCATTCTGAAAGAGATAGGGTCTCTTTCGTTGCAAAGAATCCTGGAGATTCTTGCCCTCACCTAGACTTCTTATCTAGGACATTTGAGCACTGATGCACCCATCATTCACCCTCATGTTTTATATTCACAACACTCAGCCATATTGTTTCAGGAGCATCATGGCATAGACTCTATTTCCTAAACCTTTTACCATCTCATTGCTTGAAAATTTCTCAGTTCCACAAAGTCACCTGGATGACTAATGACAAAGCAGTTCAAAAAGTGAATAATGTGGCTGAATAGGAATGTGAACAATTCTGGACAACTTGATAACTCTCCTTGTTTGTCCTGGATCTTTCATGTCGTCTATGACTGAATATTCTGGAGCCACTTGCCATACTAGGAATATTTGTGTCATGTTTAGGTCCTGATTTTCCTGATGTTCACTTCACACACATCTCTTTTTACATGATTTTTGGGGGCCACAGCCAATGTTGCTCAAGGCTTACTCTTGCTATGTGTTCAAGGATCACTCCTGGTAGGCTTGGGAGAGCATATAGGGTGCTGAGAATAGAGCCTAGGTCAGCCATATACAAGGCAAATGATCTACCTGCATCACTATTTCCCTGACTCCACAACATCTTTTAAGCAAAGGAAAAAAGAGAGAACAACAAATAAAATGAAACACATGTCACAGAAAGATAAGAGAATTGTTGGTGCTGTGAATACCTTTAAGATTGTTATACAAGATCAAAATTGGACTTTAAGAAAAGGACTTGGAAAATCAAAACTGATCCCTGGAAGCCAGAAGAGTGACTAGCATTTGACCAAGAACCAAGAGCTTTTCTCTAGATAAAATGTATAGAAAATACTTTTGATGCTGTATAGAAAAGTTCTCCTTCGTTTAGAAGTGGATGAAGGATGTGCTATTAGGATCATCTTCGAAGTGAAAAACCTTAAAGTTTACTGAGATTAGGTATCATTCCTATACTGACAGAACTCAGAGTTACTGGAGCTGAAAGTCCAACCAGATCAGTTTGATAAAAAGCTTATGTTCTAAATCATGTGCTTTATTGCTTCAAAACCTCCAGTATGATGGCTTTCCATCTTTACTACTGGGCTTCAGACAAGTAGTTAAAAAGCACCTATTTTAAAACTTCCAAGGTGCTGCTCAACAACAACAAAAAACGGGGCAGAAATAAGGTTATAGGAATTGGGGGAGGTAAAGTTCTACCAATAGCAAGATCATGGGAATTGTTTCAACATCTAGGATGGGATTGTATTAGGAAGAAATTTTGTATTAGTAAGTGGCCTTCTAAAATGTTAGCTCTTCCAGTGGCACTAATGGATAATTACTAAATAAGAAACCAGACCATCAATAACTCATCATAAGTAGGAGAAAGGCTATCCAGTTTCATTCTTTAGGTCTTATTTGGGCTAGGAAAGCTGTCTAGGTCACGAGAAAACAATGCCTCTTTCCTAGGTAGTTTAAGATTAATGTAGGAATGAAAGGAAGAAGATTAATTGCTCAGTTTCTTGAATGTTTTGCCCTTATTTTTTCAATGCACTCAATATTGGTGTCTTCAGATGATGTCTATTCAAATGCATCATGTAAGAATGGATCCTCTTTGGTTAGCTAAAGGCACTTGACAACAGAGTTCCCTGTTAACACTTGGGTCCATAAGGAATCATTAGCTAATGACAACTTTGTATGCTGGTGCATTCTTTTCAAACTTGGTGATGACAATGACTCTCATCAGAAGTTTGAGAGGAAAAGAAAACTCATCATTTATTACACATTTATGTTTGAATTTGTGTGTGTGTGTGTGTGTGTGTGTGTGTGTGTGTGTGTGTGTAAGGTGGCCAACCACATTCGGTGGTGCTCAGGACCTATTACTGATTTTTTTTTTTAAATATAATTTTTAACCTATTACTGATTCTATACTCAGGAGTGACTCCTGGCATTACTCTAGGGACTAAATAGTATGCTAAGTATTTTAATTGTGGTTTGCAGGATGTAAGACTAAGTCTCCATCTTTGTAGCAAACAGGAGCTCTACTGAAAGAATTCTTGTTGAACTCAATTGTCTTTTATTTGGGCTACCATGTCTTCATCTCTGAAGCATCTTTTTGCCCTGCTGAGACTATGAAGCCTTATCTGACTTTTCAATTAAAAGGCAAAGCTGGCTTTGGGTGTAAATAAAGCAAACTGTTTAAACAAGATAATAAACCTTGTCCTTACAGCAATAAAATGGCTTGGATTTGATCTTTTTATGCATGTGTAAGTACCTTTTTATTAGTTAGACTTTCAAAGAAATTCCTATGGAACCTGAGTGCTCCCTTTTCCATTTTGTAGGTGAACAAAGCTCAGAATTTAGGTGCTCTCACATAATTACAAAAATATATATCTACTGCAGACTGAGCTAAGATTCCCAGTGAATCATCCTTCACAAGTAGGATTTGTCACAGAGGTGTATTTTTGTTTCACCTTCATACTTTTGGAAACATGTGTCAGCCCCATTTTTCTCCTGCCTGTGCTTTGCTACGACTTTTCATGAACCAAATTTGTCCTTCAACAGAGAGCCCCCAAACACATTATTTGATCCCCATTAGAATAATAATTATCCCTTTGGAAGAATAGAGCCCAATAAAAATCTTATAACATTGAATACAAACTTTCCACTGGATATTATTTTAGAAGCATGAAATGCATCTCCACTCTCCATCCTCACTAAGTGACCATGTTTTTCTTCTCATTTGGTCACTCCATCTTAGACTTGCCTTCTAAAGACTGAATTGCAAAATAACCCATGAGATATTAGGGCCATTGTCTCCTTTGTTCCACATGGCCAAACACTTAGGAATTATCTACTTTGTGAGGTCTGAAGTGGAAAGAGTAAAAACTATTGGGAATGGAGGTAAGATTGGTGTGTAAATTAAGGTGGCTCTATTTTATGATATCTCCAGCTCCTCCCCCAAAACCACATCAGATCTATACTTAACCCCATCCGATATTTTTTATTTTATCTTCAAAATGCTAAAAAATAGTCCATCAAATAATGTTTCCTTTGTCTCGACACATTACACAGGAGATTTACAAGATAATCTCTTCCCTTCATTGTGTTAGTTATAATCTGTAACTAGTAGATAATAGTTGTTAGTTACAATCTTGGAGAAAGCATCAACTATTTATATAATAATCCATCCAGACCAGCCTCTACCCTGGTCTTCTGGTGAATACCACCATTATATGCCCATTTTACAAAGCACAAATCCAGTAATCAATCTTGATCTCATTTCCCATGCACTGCAAATCCTATTTATACCTGATTTTTATATTTCCAAATATACTCCAACCAAATATATTTGTTTTGCTTTTGGGCTACCCCCAGAGGTGATCAGAATTATTTAGTAGCTCTGTATTCAGAGATCAATTATAGTGACACTCTATATATACATATGTATAGTGTCAGAGATGGAACCTGGTTCTCCACATGCAAAGCAAACAACTTCCCTAATGTCCTGAACACTTAAAATATCATGGGGAAAACCTGAGTCTACTTTGTCTACATCTTGGTAGGATTCGAACCAATGACCTCCTGTATGAAAGGTTAACGCCTTACCTCCATGCTATCTCTCCAGCCCCATCTTGGTGTCTTCTCTATCCTTTCTGTCATCCACTACCAATTTCACAGTCAGATGATGTCCATGAGGCCAGCTTTACTTTCTGGGATTGGCTAACTTGGGGGTTCCTCTCTACTTTCCTTGTTTCACAGTGTTTCTACAGTCCTAGCTTTTCTTTGGAATCTTAAATACATAGACTGGGGCTGATGTGATGACCCAAGGCAATACCTGATAATGCCTGTAGGGAATGTGTGCCTGGGCTGGAGCCTACTCCAGTCAGCTGCTAGGTGCCCTAACCATTGTACTATCCCTAGGGAAACATCCTTCTTCATTAAGTCAACCATGTTAGGGAATTCAGAATAACTGAAATATGTAGGAGAAAGCTGTTTTCCCTTTTCTCATGTTTCATTTATTTCTACTGGGGAAGATAAGGACTAGATCCCATAATAACATTTTATTAGACTCTTCTTTCCTCCCTTAAGGCCCTCCAATATAAAAGTGGAGTCTTCAGGGACTAGGAATGTGGTTGAGTAGTGGGTTACTTGACTTGCCTGTGTGAAGCCCTGGGTTCAATTTCTGGACACACTACAGACACACATGCAAACACACAAATTAAACAAAACAAACAAAAACACTCCTCTTCTAACATAGAGGGCCTGAGAACTGGGAGTTAGTAGAAGAATACCCTAAGGACAGTCAGTACTTTACATTCATTAACCATCTTCCATAAACCAGGCTACAAGGGGGAAAACAGGGTCTGGCTGAGAAGGGAGAAGTAGGCAAAATCTCCCAAGAGAAGAATGTGAGTTGGTCCTCAACATTGGAGGGAGACCCCTCTCAAAGATCCGGAAGGAAGGAGATCACATGATGATAGCATTCACCCTACACATTCCTGAAAGTCTCTTATTTTGGGGGGGTGATTTTGAGGTGCACCCAGGTGTTCTCAAGGATTACTCCTGACGCCTATGCACCAGCGAGTGACCCTGATTGTCCCCAGAGGAACATCACATCCTTGGACCCTAGAATTGATGGCCTGGCCAAATTGTCTATTGTTGGGAGTAATCCCTTACTTTCTGAATATCACAGGTAGTCCTCCCCACACTTCCTGGCATACAAAGAAGGGTCTGGTTTGGAATCCTCACATATACCACTCACTGGCCATTTATCAAACTAACCTAATTATGGTATCTGTCTCATAGAATTGCAATTGAATATAAAAAACTTAACACAGGGGCCCGGAAGATAGCATGGAGGTAAGGCGTTTGTCTTTCATGCAAAAGGTCATTGGTTCAAATCCTGGTGCCCCATATGGTCCCCCATGCCTGCCAGGAGCAATTTCTGAGCATGGAGCCAGGAGTAACCCCTGAGCACTGCCGGGTGTGACCCAAAAACCAAAAACCAAAAAAAAAAAAAAACCAAAAAACAAACAAACAAAAAACTTAACACAGAGGCTAATCTATATCAAGTGCTCAGTTAAAAAAGATCTCCTAGGTCATCGGTTCGAATCCCGGTGCCCCATTTGGTCCCCCGTACCTGCCAGGAGCAATTTCTGAGCATGGAGCCAGGAGTAATCCCTGAGCACTGCCGGGTGTGACCCCAAAACCACACACACACACACACACACACACACACACACACACACACACACACACACACACACACACACACAAGATCTCCTCCACTCCCTCCCTCCCCTTCAAATACAGATGATTGCTTTCAGAATTCAATTATTGGGGGGTTAATAAAGCTTAGGACAACCATTTAAAATCATTTCTATGGGAAATGATAGGCCCAAACAACCAACTCTCGAATGAATGCGTGTCAGTTGGCTTACAACCTGGCTGCAATTTGAGAATTGCTTGTAATGAAAAACTCTTTGTGCTGACGTGTTGCTACCAAACTGATTCCTCATGCGCTTTTCTTCCCAGCACTGGATTCTCAACCCTCATCCTATTGTTATTGAACAATTGACTTCGAGTATATGTTCTCCGTACAAATGCGACAAAAGCAGATGCGTAATTCATTCTATTTTTCTTGGAAACAAGCAACTAAATATAAACAAGAGTAATTCAATTCCAATGAATAGTAATCACGATGCTTTATAAATCCAACTGAGACAAAAGGAATACAGACAAACTTGTTAAAGTCAAATCATCTTGGAGAGTCGGCTGGGATGGGCTGTGAAGGACCATTACATCCTAATTTATTCTACTTTTGGTTATTTACTCTATATGGTTTTTTGTTAACTCAACAACCTAGTTTATAACATTGCCTTTCATCTTGGAGATGAAGAGCTAAAAAAGGATGATGGATGCAGTGGAGTTTTTGTTTCTTTCAGTTTTGTTGATTTCTTAATGATTTCTTCTGAAGATGCTCAACTGATGGGTCTCATCAATACAGTTCCTGACTGCCCCAAGAAAATAATCGAAGTCTCACAAAGTATAAGTTGAACATGTGAAAAGACAATGTCAAACCCCAAAACCCAAAAGAAGCTGTTCTTTCATGCATTAAATCGCTCTGTGACACTACTCAGATATTGCATATTTAATTTTTATTGACTGACACATATTTGAAGTAATATTTTGCTTTATGTTAAGTAGAGAATAATTTATTTGGACTATCTGATTACTGAATATACTTCTATCTTTTAACAACATTTTTGTTTTGTTTTGTTTTTTGAGTCACTCAGGGTTACTCTTGGCTATGCTTTCAGAAATCACTCCTGGCTTGGGGGACCATATGGGATGCCAGGAGATCGAACTGAAGTCCACCCTAGCCTAGCATGCACAAGGCAGACACCTTACAGCTTACGCCACTGCTCAGGCCCCTAACAACATTCTTTATTATTATTAATTTTTTGATTTTGGGTCATACCCGGTGGCACTCAGGGGCTACTTCTGAATATTGCTCCTGGCAAGTTCAGTATACTATGCTGGGAATCAAACCCAGGTTGGCTACATGCAAGGCAAACAGCCTACCCATTATGCTATTGCTCCAGCCCTTAACATCATTCGTATTATATTTTCTTTTTATTTAAAGACATGAAGAAATTGACTTTAGTAGTCTCGTAATCATCACTTCTACTACCCCAGTTATACTCTTTCTATGGAAAGTTTCTGAAAAGAAATTTACCTGAACTAACCTGAGAATAATTTTGTTGCTCATTGTAAGGTAATTCATTTTAGCATGGGGTGTGGGGTGCTTTTCCGGCAATACTCAAGAAGCCTAAGAGGCCCTCCAAGCAATTCTTGGCCAACTTGGCATGTGGTTCAATGCAAGAGAATGAAGAAGTTCATTGTTCTGGTCCAGAGGTTCTGACAAAACCTAGGGTATCACTACCATCAGAGTTGCACCCTGCCATGCTGAAGCACTATGTAATGCCAGAAAGAAAACCAGAGACAGATAAATGCAAACAAGAGCTGCAACATCTGTATTATCTCTCAGTTACCTTATTATTTGAACTACATTCTAGAGCTTTACTGTAACATTTCCATGAAAATTCCTCATGACTTATTACAATTCACCAATGAATTTAAATTTCATGGGGGGGGCACACCCATGTATGCTCTGAAATTACTTGTGGCTCTGGACTCACTCATGGCAGAGCTTTGGGGACCATACATGATATTAGAGATTAAAGTAAAGTAAGCTATGAACAAAGCAAGTGCTCTATTCACTATTCTATCACACCCATCCACTACTAATATATTTAAAAATGAACAAATAAATTGAGAACACATATTGAAGGTACAAATACAATAAATTGCTTTCATGGCAAAAAAGACATGCATAGAAACAAACTTGGAACTAAAATATGTAATGGAGAAAAACGCAAGCATATTTTTAATATTTCCCCTAAGTCTTCTAAGTTTTATCTGGGGACTCTGTTGAACCTTCTAAATTACTTCTATAAAATTTTTTTCTGCCTCTCTGGGAGCCAAGAGGCAAATTTTTTAATTATATGTTTTGCCTTTTGCATATATGTAATTATTTTTCTTTATAGAAATTGGGTGTTAGAAAATGTTACAGCTAAGATCATCCAAACAATTAATAAAATTATTTTTTTTATATAGTGGCTTTAAAATAAATGTCTTTAAAGTGAGAAACATGGAGCATGACAGGGTGAGGAAATAAAAGCTCTCCTTTTATTTAATTTAATTTAAATTTTTGGTATGCCTCCTGGCTGAAATACAAAACATGGGCGGAGGTCCATGGAAATTCTTACGACTGCTTTGAGGAGTCACAAATGACTGTGTTTCTGAAATCAGTTCATTAGTTTATCTAATTTATTATGTCCGCACAGAAATGCCTTGCCACAGCAGAAACAGCAAGGCTGGGCTTTCATATTTAACTACTAATTAATTAGTGCATTTTCAAGTTCCTCACTATTCCTATCCCAGCGATGTAGCAATGTCGCATCTATGCACGAAATAATATTTTGTACAACCTAATATTTTGAAAAAAAAATAAAAAAGATGCTCTTCAAGTGGAGAAGTCCGGCTTATCACTAAGTCAACTGACCTCTTAATAGGAACATAATGAGCGAAGTTAGCATCTACACCTCCGAAATAAAAACTCACCATCAACATGCCTATTAACAAAATGAGAAAAAACTAATTAAAGCAAATTAGCCTAATGTGCACATGCTGGATAAGACAGATTACTTCGAAAAATCCGAGAAGATAATGGTACCCATATGGGATATGTTTTTGGCATTTTTCATATAAATTGGACAGTTTTAGAGGATAAATACGGTACAAAAGTCCTTACAGGCAATTATGTCTTTACAAGGCTGGTGGCTGACATCATAAAAGTATAATTTTAATTGCTATTAATTGCATTAAGTCTACTCTTATTGAATACTTAATGCCACCTCTGACAGTAGTACTAATTTATATACTTTAATGAAGCTTCATAGTAGAAGTTTGGAATTATCAGCCACTTCAACGATCTGCAATAGTACATTTTATCGTCAAGAAGGTCTTGACGTAAAGACATTTTATTGAATATTTTTTTTCTCTCAAAACAGGTTTGTATTGCTCTGGTTGTGTGTGTGTGTGTGTGTGTGTGTGTGTGTGTGAGAGAGAGAGAGAGAGAGAGAGAGAGAGAGAGAGACAGAGACAGAGACAGAGACAGAGACAGAGACAGAGACAGAGATAAAGTGATGAGACTGATTGTGTTGCAGGTAATTTTTGAAAACTGCTTCGAGAAACGTTTACTACTCATTTAGAACAGCCGCTGGCTTTGCACTCTTGTCACATATTGAAAAATATCTGATAAAAAAAATAAAACCCCCCAAATTATTAACTGGCACAATTTAACTGCAATGATTGCGGGCATTCTGCCTTCAAGTAGTCATTTATAACATAGAAAGGGTAAAGAGACACAGAATAAATAATAAATGTCATACAAGATTCTGAAGACAGCGACACAATAAATAAACAGCTCTAAACGCATGGACTCGATTTGTTGGCAGTCGTAGTAATTTTTCTAGGGCCACGAGTTCCCGCGGTCTCTGCTGTTCCTGTGATTTGCATTATTAAATTATGAGAAATTCATTCATCTCAATCAGTGCTAGTTTCAATATTTGTGAATTAGTAATCTGCCTGCTTGCACTAATGGGGAAAAGCATCCATTATTGCCTTTTCAATTTGTTTTCATGTTCATTTACAACAAACATGCCACTTGAAATGGTAAAGACACCAAACGGGAGATAAATTGAGAGCAAGAGAAATCTTGGTTCCAGACATTGAGACTTTGGGTAAATTCTAGCCTGTTATTTCTGCTCAGAGAGGCATACTTAATAAAGTGAACAAGCATGAATGTCCGGTAAGATATGCCATGTACTTCTATATGCCCTATCAATTTTTTTCCTATAATTAAAGTGATGAACAGATACAGTTTGGTCATCATGAAGCTACGGCTCCTTTGGAGAATTTTATTTTCTTATTTTTATATAAGAAAAAAGATTCAGCCAAGTCCATTTCTTTCAGGTAAAGTGTCTTTGCTCAAATATCTCTAAGGATATTTGAGTCAAAGGCAAGATTGTGCAGGAGGAGGGTCTGAGATTTTCCAAGTGTACAAAAGCTTCCATTTCCTAAGGCTCAGCTTCCTCCTCTGGCGATGAAAATAGAGGCTGGACTAACGGTTTTTGCTCCTGTTTTCTTGCTTGTCTTCCCGCGCCTGTTTCTACCCCCAAACGACTCCTTCAATGTTGCCTTGTCCATTTGCATCCTCGGCTGAATTGGGATGGCTATTTTAGAGTTCACCCTCTTTAATTCAGTTCTTCATGCTGAGAACTTGAACCAATTAGTGCCACTTTGTGTAATGCTTTTCACAAGACGGACACCAGTCCACAAGGAATTAGAGCGAGACCACCAACCCATTTCATATGGGCCAATGAGTAACCATTGGACAGTGACAACCTGGGATCAGCCCTTGCATTTGGGGTTCAAACCAATTACTTAATGGCAACAGATTCCACGCCACCTTATGAAGTCTATGTGTCATTCAGGGAGCCAGATTAATTAGAACAACAGTGAGGCGGAAACCTTTTAGAGAGCAGATTTCCACTGCTCTGCCCACCACGGTTACTGAGATGGAAAGGAGAGTCAGTGCTGTCAATATGGCAGCTGAGAGCCAAGAGATGGGCTTCACCATTGTTCCTGCCAGTGCAAGAGAGTTGGGATGGTTGTCTATGCAAAGATGGAATGCCAAGGATTGTCCCAAGGTCTGTTATTAAGAAGAATTTGAAATACATTAGACAAGCATTTTGTTCTTCTTAAGAGGAACTTTTTTTTTTTCAGAATCATTCACGTCAATATCTATTAATGTGCCCTAAAATGATTTCCTCATGAGAAAAGCAATGCATGCTTTATGTTGCAATTTGATAAAATACAAAATAGCAAAGAAACTTCTCCTCCACAAAAAAATCCCCCCTCCCCCGCCCGTGTATGACCTTCTCAGAGACTACAAATTATAGTTGCCCATGCCTTGAGCATCTTTTGAGTTTATTTCTCCAACTATTCTCTTACTGCATGCAAAGGCTCACTTTCTAGTGCTTTATGATCTGTCCCATAGTAAATGTTTTTGTGAGCCTGTCTTCTGTCAGTGATGCTATTCAATGAGGCAGGTAATTTCTCTTTTTCTCAAATGATCTGTTTGGTTTTCTAAGGCAAGAAATGCCACGGTTTAATATTAATACTTATTTAGTATTGTTTGTTTTAAGCTTTCAAGTCTTTACTTGTAAATTTTAGGAGAATTGACGGTAGATAGGCAGCTGCTGGCAATAGTTACCTCTCCATAAAGCCTATTTGCATGTTCCCCATCATTTTAAAATACTGCGTATTATCTGAAAGGGGAAAATCAGTTGAGTGAAGTTTTATACACCATTCTCTCCTGTCGCTAACAGTGATTCCTTCTAACTTTTAAAAGATCAGTATTTGGACTCTGTTTGGGAGAGTCATTTTCTTAGGTCCTAATCTCTCCATAGGGATGGGATTTTAGAATACTGTGGATTAGAATACATTTATTGGATCTGATTGAGAACATTGGGTTGCTCACTAACGTACACAAAAATAACTTTAATATCCAACAAGGTCTGTCAACTGAGAAACATATAAAGTTGCACATGTGCATTCCACTTCTCCTCACTCACAACTGTTTTTTTTTTGTGTGTGTGTGTGTGACCCTGCCCCTTGTAACTTTTGTTTTGTCTTCGTTTTGTTTAAAACAGAAAGGTAGAAATGTAACCCTTGGGGCCCGGGAGATAGCATGGAGGTAAGGCATTTGCCTTTCATGCAAAAGGTCATCTGTTCGAATCCCGGTGCGCCATATGGTCCCCCGTGTCTGCCAGGAGCAATTTCTGATCATGGAGCCAGGAGTAACCCCTGAGCACTGCCGCGTGTGACCCAAAAACCAAAAAAAAAAAAAAAAAAAGAAAAAAAAAGAAATGTAACCCTGCCCCCAACTTCCTGTTTCCCTAATCTTCTTTTGAGATGTTAATTGTAAAGTCACCCTACAATTTTATTGTCTTATCTCCAACCCCAAATGAATGAGCTTGAATCAGGATTGTGCAGAAAATAATACAAGCCAGGCTGAGGGTGAAACACAAATATTCTAGCAGTCTTCTACCTACATCTCCATCAAGATGCCTGCCAGAACTGTTTTTATTGAGTACAGAGAGCACCCCTAGATGGGGCAGTTAGGACAAATAGCTCAGGCTTTCCTGACCCAGTTCCACCCAGGTTTACAAGTAAGACAATCCACATTGCAAACAAACATACAAAATAACCAGGGATGATCTTTGTTTTAGGCAAAATAAGGTGCAACCTAACAGTTAATCCCACCTGGATGATCAGATCCGCCACACCTGAGATGGGGAGGGTTGTTGGCTTTCGGGGGGAAGGGAGGAGACACATGGAGAAAAAGTAGAGAAAGAGCGGCATTAGAAAGCTTTCAGGGGCCAGGGAGATAGCATGGAGGTAAGGCATTTGCCTTTCATGCAAAAGGTCATCGGTTCGAATCCCGGTGCCCCATATGGTCCCCCGTGCCTGCCAGGAGCAATTTCTGAGCATGGAGCCAGGAGTAACCCCTGAGCACTGCCGGGTGTGACCCAAAAACCAAAAAGAAAGCTTTGCAGATGTGAGGAAAAGATCATGGTAGAGAAAAGCCATGGAATAAAGCTAGCTGACTCCTATGAAACTTTGACTACTTGTGAATTATTTCTCCACTACTACCCTTCATCACACTGTGGACTAAGGGGTTAGAAACACCGTGTCTGGGGTGGCCTCATCTAACACGTGAACTATATATTTTAATGTACAGTTTATAGTCACAGAGAAGATCTCTTTAATGACCCTTGAAATCATAGGTTTCTGTTGCTTTGTGGCTGTGTTTCTAAGAAAAACTATACTATAATATAAACTATACTATATGATAGTATACTGTACTGTGCTATACTATAGTATTACTATACTAATCTTTGACAACTCTAATGAAGGTTTAGAATGGTTGCAGAACAAACTTATCAAGAATGTCTAACAGAACAGTTCTTTTCAAACCTGTTTTGTTTTGTTTTTGGATCACACCAGGGTCACTCCTGACTATGCACTCAGAAATTGCCCTGGCAGGCACGGGGAACCATATGGAATGCCAGGTTTCTAACCACTGTTCATCCTGAATTCACTGCTTACAAAGCAAATGCTCCACCGCTGTGCTATCTCCCCGGCCCCAGAACAGTTTCGTTTATAGAAAAAACCTATAATACCTAACCTTTTGGTGGCTGTTTTGTACTATTCATTGCATAATAAATAAGATATTTGCATGTGTATTAAGCAGAGGCTATCCCTAATTAGTCTCTGAAAAAATGGATCATTGGGCAACTAATCTGTTTTTAAATGTTCAATAAGGCTGAACAACTTGCACATCTAGGTGGCTTTGAGCAAAGGCGTTACTCTACTGGAAATGAGTAATACCAAGCTTCTGGGTAACAACCTTTTCAGTTGCATCATCACACTGGATCTCAAGAAATCTACCTGCTCCCCAAGGATCCCAAGGTTTTGATTTTTCAGACTGGAATTTCAGAGTCTTGGTGGGACAGATCTATTCAGAACAATGTGGTGGTATCAGCAGCAATGGCTGCCTGAGAAGAGATGGAGTAACCTCTAATGACACCGTTGGTAACAAAAATCGAATGATGATGTGAAAACCCTTTCACTTTATGCATGTTTGACTGCACTTTATGCAGTCAGTTTAATGAATCATTTATCTTATTAATTTTCCATCACAACCCTGCAAAACATTGTCAGGAGAAATAGAATGATAGAAATTGGATAAAAGTAAGATGGGTTCACAGGCTTTCCATAGATCTTCCTTAGGAAATAGTTACTTTAAGTAGCTTTACAGCTCTGCTTACAACCATTTCCACAGATTTCCCAGTACTTTACCAACTAGTAATTAATTGTCCAGGCTACATCTCATGGGGTCTTTGTCCTTCTTCTCTCTTCATTCCAAAGTTAAGAGGTGTGCCAATCTGCTACTCTGAAGCAAGTTCTTGTTCAGGATCATGGTATCAGTTCTAGCTTTCTGCCTTCCATTGCATCTCCAAACATACCTGTTTTCTGTGCTCATCTCTCTCTGAGTTTGGAGACAGTTGTTTTTCCTCTCAAAGAACCATATCTAGTCACTTTAATTCCTTTCAGGTCTCAAACAAACCCTAGTAACGTGTATTCAGTGCCCTAAACATGCCCAATTTCCAGTAAAGTTCATTAAATCAAAAGCCCTGAAAGGGCTAAGGTAAACATAGTAAGATTTAAAATCTCAAAAAGGAGAATGATCAGAGAGATGGCCCAGTGGTTAAGGTACTTGTCTCATATACAGCTAACTCTAGTTTGATCTTAGGCATTACCTAGGGTCCTCCAAGCACCACCAAAATTCAATCCTGAACACAGAGCAAGAAATCTCCTCTGAACACTGCTGGACATGTCCCATGCCGACAAAAAGGTGGAAAGAGGCAAAGATGTCCAAAAGGGAGGTTCTCTTGTAGAGAACATATGTTCAAATAGTAAAACTCTCAGACAGCTGACTCTAAGAAACATGCTATGCTTTATTTTGGTCAGAGAAACATGTCACTTTAGTACTGATAAACTTCCTCAATAGAGGGCACTACAAAAATTTAAGGGAAGTGTTCCCTTTTGGAATTGAATAAATAATTGTGCTTAGAGCAATCAGTGTGACCATGGGCAAGTTATTTAACATGGCCAGGTCTATGTTCTTCCATTCATTAACTGTCTGTAATTATGCTAATATTTTAGAAGAAGATTGTGGGAATAAAGTGAGTTATTTTATAGCAAAATATTTAGAACAGTATTTTACCCATGGCATAGTGAATATGCCGTGTGCATCCAATTAACAGGAGTTGTAATTATCAGCCTTATATGATGATGATACTACTACTATTATGATAATAATAATATTAATAATAATTAATAATTAGTTAATAATATAACCACTACCACTACTACCATCTTCCATAAGCAGATAGTGTCAAAATAAAAAGGCAAATGTCTCCTCCTGGATTTGGTTCTCAGAGCCTTTCTTCCTTTCTTTTTTCTTCTTGCATAGTCCAGAGAAGAAGCCGATTTTGAATTAAAGTCCCAAATATGTGAATAATCACAGCTTAGCAGAGGATTAGCCAAAGAGAGAGGTAAGGAGTGGTTGGAAGAGATGGACTATTGATTAAACAGGGAAGGATTTAAGATGCTGGATGCTATGATGTGGCAAGAACTAGGCTGCGATAATGATGGCACAGCAGGAAATATGATACAGGCAAAATAAAATAAAGCGAACAGAATTAGAGAACATTAGGAAGTTCAAGAAGTAAAAAGATAGGCTAGTGGAGGGAGAAGAGAGATGGAATGAGATAGGCGAGCTAACAGTGACACCGGGGCATGAGGACAAGAAGCGAGGGAGAGATCCTATTTCTTCTGGAAATTGGGCTGGGAGTTTTAATTTCTTTTGACTGTAATTTAAACAAAATCCATTTCCTTGTTTAACCCCCTACCCCATTTAATTACTAACCTACCTAGGTTTCCATTTCTCCCTGGCTCTTCCATTTTTACTGCACGTCCTTCTCGAATTCTCTCTCCTTGTTCTTTGCCTCCTTTCCTTCCCCATGTGCCCACGCCTTACCCCAGGAGCTTCTCTCTTTCTGTCCTTATTACACTAGCTTGAACATGACCATGATCTGAGAAAAAAAATTTTTTAAGTGGGGGGAGTCTTGTCACTGGAGTCAAGAAGAAATAAGTCAAAGGAAGTCAAAGGAAATAAGCACTATGTCCTTCAGCAATGACATTTGTCTTATACCCTTGTCTGACAGATATGTAGAAAAAGGAACAAAACCAAGAGTAGGAGATGTTGCACCTTCCCATGTCAAGAATCACCTATGGCCACATGGATAGATGAAGAATGGCCTGTGCAACATAAAAGGATTGACAGCCCCAGAAACCGTGCTGCATAATTCCTTTGAAATTGTATCAAATTGAGAGACAAAAAAAAAAAAGATTCTTTAGCCCCAACTGTCAGGTGTCATGTGGGACAAGAGGGAGAAATGCCTTTATGGCATTTCCAGGGGGCTCCCTGGGCTTCCCTGCTTAGACGATTTGCTGACACAATTGCAAGCCAAAATTGAGTCACATCACCTGAAGGCCAGGGGGCTTGGGGCTGGTGGACGGAAGGGGTACTTGTGACCTTGAGGAGTGAAGCACTAGCAGTGAGACCCAGGTATACAGGCTGTGTCAATGGCAAACTAAAAAATACTCTTAGAAGGGGCCAGTTAAAGCCCAGAAGGGGATGAGGTTTTAAGAGGATGGAAGAGCTGGTTTTGAAATTCTATGGGAACCTGAAGGTCGACGAGGGATGAGATTATCATCAGCACCATTAATTGAGCCAAGAAGGCATAGGAGAAATCGCAAATGTACCCATTTTCCTCATATCACTTGGTAATTGCAGTTCAGATGTGTGCAAAGATTTCTGCAGCATTCAAGATCCACCGTGAATAACTATGAAAGCAACAGCTAGCACAGTACCTTTAGTTATTTTTGCCATTTGGCATTGTGTATGCTCTCCTATATTTGTTAGTCAACCTTAGAGGCCTTCAAGTTTTAGATCTGATTGCAAAGGAGACATGGGGAAGGATGGGGTTCTGGGCAGGAGAAATGAGAAGGGGTTGGAAAGAAGGAAGGGAAGAAGAAATGGAATCAAAATATAAAATGCTTGCTTCTCACTCTGTCCCAGAATACTGCTGATGGGAACAAGGAAAGTTCAGGGAACATGAAAATAGGGTCGGGGGAGGGATGGAGAGAGAGAGAGAGAGAGAGAGAGAGAGAGAGAGAGAGA